>JASDQU010375344.1:123293-160354 GCA_032191745.1 Picea mariana
AAAAATATCCAAGTATCTATGACTTTTTTTTTAGCTTGTGGGTTGTTTTATTTTGGGAGTTAGACTCCGTGGAAAATAGGGTTTGTGGCTAGTCCTGAAACTCGTCAAAATCAGGTGTTTCGGGTAAAAACATCATAACTTCTTCATAACAAATCCAAATTTAGTGAGACAAAATGTGTTGGTTAGGGTACAGTATTTAATATTATTTGTAATAGTTTCAGATAATTTCATCAAACATTGTGTGTGGGGCACGCTCTACAATGTCACTCTCTAGAATAAGCTAGAATTCAACAAGGTATGCCATTTTTGCTATAACTCCTTTTTGGAGAGGTTCCAAGTAGTGAAACTTGGAGGAATTTCATTAAACACACTGAAGAACATTGTATATCTATTTTAGATCTTTATAAATTACATGTTCAAAGTTACGATTACTTCAAGTTAGGGTTGTTTACTAATCCAAACTAGGCATGTGAGACTAAAGAAAAGTTTGATGAAAATACTAGTCTCTTGTTTTTAAAGTTAAGGAAGGTTTGCAGGAATGTGATCGTATACACTAGGTATATTACAGTGCTACAAATCAGATTTGGATGATGAAATTGATGAGGGATTTTGGTTGTGGTACATGTTGAGTACATGGTTGAGACAAGTAGTTGATGAGTTGGCGCACATACATGAGGTGTATATTTGATGATGTTGGTACATATTGATGAGTCATAGTTGATGAGTATTTGACACATGATTGGTACATACTTGGTACATGGTTGGATGCACTTGTTTATGGTACAGGTTGATTACAGGTTGAGGTACATGTTGATGCATGGTTTAGATTTATTGGTACAGGTTTACAGCGGTATATCTCACAGTGATAGTGTGACAGTGGTTCCATCATTCTACTTCTACTTCAGGGTGGCAAGACGGGGCAAGGACAGGTGGTTGTAGCCACCTTCCAGTTGTAGCCTCCTTTTGGTTGTAGCCAGAGAATTGGGGAGTTGGAGATTCCCTCAAGTTGTAGCCTGAGAAACTAGGGGGTTGGAGTCTCCTTCCAGTTGCAGGTGAAAAAAAAAGGAAGTTGGTGCTTCCAATGAATGTAATTCTTCAAGACATATAAGAAAAATCATTCTGTGGTTTTCTCCCAATTTGGGTTTCCACGTAAAACACTGGTGTACTGTGTATGTGTGTGATTGTTTATTTCTTACTTCTCATTATTGGATAATAATTCTACATTGATATAACATTTGAAGAAAAAGGATTATAATTATGCTATTACTAATTCACCCCCCTTTCAGTAATCCAACAAATATTCCACGGACATAATTGTCATGATCATATCATTGGTGGGAAATACCATGTGAAAGGGATTAAGAGACGTATCTAAGAAAGAACGAGGAGAATTAGTGGTCGATTGAATAGCTTAATAAGCCAATTCTACCGAAATTAAAGGCATTTAGTCATCGTAACAAAGACAATCGTCAGAGCTAGGTACTATCCAAGGGTCAAAAGACTCATGGATTTCACCAACAATGGTCGATATCATGTTAATAGAAGCAACAAAAGGAGGAGGAGGATCAGGTGGTGGAATGGGGAAAGTACCCATTAACGATGAATCTTTTAAAAGACCCACACCAAAATTCTCATAACTAGGAGGTGTTTTCGCAATGAAAGGTACATTACTAGTACGTCAATAGAAATAAAAGAAGGAAAGTTGATCGACAATAACAAATTTTCCTTGGTGAGGGAAATGTATGACACAGAAAGAGTAGAAACATTTTCATGCATAGAATCAATCTAATTACGACCAAGTAGAAGGTTGTAGTCAAGAGGTGCATCAAACACCTCAACCTCAACAGTAATCGCTTTTCCTTCTAACGTAATAGATAATGAAGGACGAACACCATAATGTTTAAACTCTGTACCATAAAAGATTTTAGAGTATTTTGTGACTCGGTAAGGGTAGGAGAGCCAATGGATTTCCAACAAGTGACAGACATGATGCAAGTCGAGGATCCTTCATCAATTACAGTTTGAAAAATGTTCTTATTTTGCACAATGACTTGTATTTGAAATGCTAATTGAGGAGGAAGAATTGGAATGTGATATTCCAAGTAAAATATTATCAAGTTCGTATTGGTAGGATCAATTCCATCAATATCCTTTAACAATGCCTTCTTTTGTGTAGGAAAACTTTGAAGGACTTCGAGAGACGACATTGTAGAAGGGGCCTGTTTAAGATCTTCTACAATATTGTATTTTTGAGCAGCACGTGTGTGGGGGTTAAATGACGACTTATAAACAACACCCTTAGGAGGAGGAAGAAGAACGATATCTAGAATCAGCGTTCGATATGAAGAGGACCGTTGTGAGGTGAAGTTGATGCAGGAGGTTGAACCAACGGAGGTGGTGTATCATCAACTTTATCTTTCGAAGGAGAATGATCTTTGGCTTGAGTAGTGATTGCAACTTCGTTCTTCTTGGAGTCACCAATACACATAAGTACATAATATGTGGTAGAGGGAGAAGGTTGGTCATGAATAAACAATTGGACTTGATGTTGAGAAGGAAAAGGTTATGATAAAAAAACTGGTGTAGGAGGTGTCCCGGTCCCTTGCAGGAACTTAGTAACCTCAACACATCGTGGATAGAATTTTGTATAATGATCCTCACCATAGATAAGACAAGGATACTAAGTTTTTCTCTTTTTTTTATCATCAACAGGCTGATTCTTGGGTTTACCATATTTTTGATTATCATTTTTATCCTCTTTATTCTTAGCCTTCCCTTTCTTTTCATTTTTATTTTTACCGATAGGTGTATATTGAACCATATTAAACTTAGAGGTTTTACTGGGAGAAGGTGTCAGAGGAGGGGTGGTTTGTACATTAGTAGTAGTACATTTAGGATTGGAATGAATGTCTTGTTTAGACCGAGTTTTAGCGTGAAAAGTTCCAATCACACCATCAACAACATGAGAAGCTACTGGAGGTGTTGGGGTTGGATGTGTAGACGTGCGAGGAGCATCAGGGATCAAGTCATATAGAGTTCCTATTTGTGAATAAACAAGATCCAAGTATTGAGAATGACTAATATCCTGCTCTTCAGTGAGACACCACCCATGGCTACATCATGGGCTATAGGACCGATGAGTGACTTGGTAAACCACTCGACCAGTAGTTGACCAGGAAGGGGAAATTTGATTAAGCATCTTCTCCTCCTCCACTTGTGAATATGATCGTAAATGTGAGTAGACAAGGATTGTTTAACCTAACTCAAAATTTTGGTTCATGTCTCGTATCGTATCGGTAACTGGTAATGCGTTAGGAAAACCATAGCTAAGGTGTTGAAATGATTGAAGAATCCCTATGAAAATTCGATATACCATTTGGCTGCTGAACCCGTAAGAGTTCGTTGGAAAAGACATAATCTAATGGAGTCACCCATCAAGGATTTGGATGAACACTAAAGCTGAAATGTCATAACGTGATTATTTGGGTCTTCTTCCAATCAACCGTCAAACTTAGGAATTTCTGATGGTAATTTGGAAGGTATGACTGACCAATAAGGAGAATGCAAAATAAGATCATTCAAAATCCTAGATAAATTTGGTAAATCCAAAGTAGCAAGAAACGACAATTATTTTTTCACTTGAGGAAACTGGTAATTTTGAGGAGGTCGTCCCATAGGTATACCAGTAGGACCATAAGTAGTCCATAGATAGTTAGAGGGTCCTGTCAAATTTGGTGGTGGAGGGTTTGAGTCAAATAGCCAACATGAGTTGGTTGATTGGGTATTCTTCCTTGGAAAGGAGCATTAGACTAAAAATATTGACCCCAGGTAGGATTCATAGAGCCTGGATATGGTTTCCCAGGATTAGGGGGTACAAAGGAATTCACTTGAGGAGTTTTCGCCTCGGGTGGTTATTGATTTCCTTGGAAAGGAAAATTCCAAGGTTGAGATTGTAATCGAGGAATATATTTCCCATATACTGGGTTATGACCCCCAACTTGGGGTTGCCCCCCAACTTGAGATTTCCCCCCAACTTGAGGTTGGCCTCCAATAGGAATTTGAAAACCAGAAGCGACATAATAACTTGTGCCTCCAACTTGATTGGAGCTACTTGGGCCAAGGCGATTAGATCCTTCAGGTGGAGGTGGACGAGGAACCTTAGGCCCTATGAAGGGAACCTGGGTAGGTGTAGGAAAAAAACTACTAGCAACATTATACCCAGGAGGAACAAAAATATTAGGCCCTCTGGATGGATTCTGGGCAATATTAGCAATAGAGGTATTTAGAGCGTTATACCCAGGTGGAAGTGACATATTTGATCTAGTGAAAGTGGTGTTCCAATAGGATCTTGAGTGATTACTAAACTTCTGATAGAAACATGTGTAACTTGTGGGACGATGGTAGAGCTAGCGAGCTGGAGATGAAGAATTGTATGAGAGCCAACTAACAATTGGTCTGAGAGTGTGACAACATTACTGTTCATGCCAGTAAAATGATCTAAAGGTACTGTATAAGCAGTGGAAGTCACATGCGTATGTGATGTCATAGGTTTATTAGAGGTCCTCAGGTGTAGGTGACCCATTCCTAGTTGATCAAAAATATCATGTCCCACAGAGGTCCTCAAAGAGAACGGACGGGGGTAGAGCTAGGATTAAAATTTCTAGCATATAAATTGTATTTCTAAATGATTCACTTTGGAAGGGTAGATCATCTATGCTAGACTCTCTGTGAGTTCCAATAGGTATTCTAGTATAATCTTTAGAAACAACGTCTCCCGATGAATTTATCCAGATAAAAAGTGGATCTTCTACAACACTCAATAACAGATTTAAAAGAATTATTTATTCCTCCAATGGATTAGAACTTCCAATCTCAGAGGCTATGTCGTTATTGACTGCTCCTTCAGGAGAACCCTCTGGTGAGTTAGGAAGCAAAGGAGTGTATTCTTCTGGATCTTCCGGAGGTAACCCTTGCATCCTACATGAACAGTGAGGGACGATGTTGGCCACACCAAATAAAGAATGAAATAAATCTACGGGAAACTAGAGAAGCAAACAACACTCACTAATAAAATCTAGATATCAAACATGCAAAAAACCTTCTTATTTCGAGGTCACTAGTTGGTGATGAAATCCAATGTCACGAAATCAAAACAATAATGGGATAGGATAAAGCGTGTGGAATATTTACGTTGACGACCTACTTAACGGACTTACACCCTGGTGCAATATCCCACACATAATCATGGGTATACCATCCAAGGAGCTTGAGTGAGTTTGGCCAACATCGATTCCAGGTACCGAGAAGAATTTCCCCTCCACAATCACCTTGTGTAAAGACTCTAAAGAGATAGGATAATAAGGTTACCAATTATGAAAATGATTCCTGGGGAAGCAATCGACAGTTCGATCCACACAAAAGGGAAGGGTATCTGAGCCCAAAATCAACTTGAGAAGGTCCCCACAGGATTTTCTTCTCAAGTCACCCCCAATAATACACACAATCTCTACACTAAGAACAACAAAGCAGGGTGAGTAACTCTGTCAGCCCTAATGTGACCTCGTGATTGACCCTTGTGTTAGAAGGGATTCCCAGGAAAAAATGTAGCAAATGGATTTGAACTCTCCCTATGACAATATACTATTGTGTGTTTTTATGCTTTGGAGAGTATGCCTCACAGCCTATTCCAAAGATCTATCCTATCTAATGTCAGTGTCTAAAATTTCTAGAAAATAAAAGTTACTAATAGATTTTAAAATTACATTGTATTTTAAAGGCTATTTCTTACTCAAAAGGGAAGCATAGATGAAACTGATGATGTATTTGACCTTGACCCAATAAAATGAAATAAGATATGATATGCAATTGTTTCATTCAATGAACTCTAATTACAATAGGAAGAAGGTTTCTCTTTCCAGAATACAAAAGTTACAAAGCACAATTTCTCAATTTTTAAATGATATGGATTCCAAACAATCAAAGTTACTAAATCTTCTAATTTTCTCTTTTAAAAAAACATTTGAATGCAAAAAAATTTCTCATAAAGACTACTAAAAAGAAGAATAAACTTCAGTCCTTTCCTTTTAAAATCAGAACAGATACCTAATCCAAAAAATAAAGAATGGTCTAAGAATATTGATGCATTCTCAACACTATTTCCCAAATCAAACTCACAATGCAAGAAAAAAATGAAAATATGAGAAAACTATTTGTCGAATGCAAACAAAAATTGTTTCCTAGTCAACAAAAATCCAAAACTTAAAATCAATTCAAAACTCAAATAGATCAAGGACAGCTTATCAAGCAAGCACTCAGGAACATAGCCTTGATATTATACTCTTGCAATAAGAAGTAAGAAATGAAACTTACAAAGTTTATAAAGAAGACTCTCAATTCCTGAAAATCAATGAAATTCGAGCTTAAAAGATGTAAACCAATCATTCAACAAGACTAAAATTTCATCCCAAGAAGTAAATATGGGCGAAGAAAAAAGTTGGTTGTCACTCCAACAATTCCTACAACAATCGTCGTAGGCTGCAGAAGGGTACAATGCGACGATGACGGATCGTCCCAAGATGAAATCTAGACACAGTGTGATGTCGTCACCTTGGTTCACATAAGAAGAGTGTGGCGATAAAGAATCATCGCAGGCCGAAAGAAGACACAGTGCGATGATGTCTGAATATAAGGAAAAATTGAAAGAATGACAAAGTTTCTCAATGAAATTTCAGAACCAGGGAGTCAAGATGGATCACCCATAGACTCAAAGAATGAAATTGATCAAAAGAAGGTAGGCTAAAAGAAAATAAGAAGAAAAAAAACAAAAGAAGTCGTTCCCCAGTATGGTCGCCAATTTTTTTATCGGACAAATCGGTAAGTGCAGACACAAAATAATCTCCCTAACTTCTATAGGAAGCTAGAACAAAACAAGACATAATGCAAACTTCACCTTATACTTCATTGTCATAGAGACTAGTTCAGAGAGGGATGAATGCCATAACTTTTAAATGATGCTTGATCCTCACTAGTGTCATCCTTGTCCCTCCATATTTGGATTTGCAGGATGGTGAACCTGTTTAAGAAGCACAAACCAACAAAAAGAGAGAACAAAGCTCTCCTAGAGCAGGGTGCAACGATCTCCTTTGACATAGTTTTTAAGGAAGAAAAGCTAATCCATTTTTCTCATGGAGAAAGTCTCTTTTAGTGTTTCCAAGGAACATGGAAGTGAGTCATGCACATATCGTCAGTTGATCATTGGGGTGACCAAAATAATGTGTAACAGGGGATCCTCGGGTATTTTTTATTGAGATCAAAAGTGATGAACCTAGCATAATGGGGATCGATGCTCCAAATTTCATTTAACAATGCTTTCCTCTATAAAGAATAACTTTTCAAAACCTCTAAAATTGACACAACATGTGGTGTTTGGGATAAGTCTTCTACCACATTGTAGATATGTGTCACTCAAGTTTGAGATTTGTGATCTAAACAGTGCAAAGGTTTCTTGGGAATATTGGGTGTTAGTTCAATATCATTTTTTTTTATTTAGGGAAGGTCGACAATTGAGTGTTGTCGATCTACTGAGAGGATTCATGTATGGGACCTTCATACTCTTGGGAACAAGTATCTAGGTTGACATCAATGCTCATCATGGATATATCTTGTGTGGGTTGGTTGAGTTTATTCCCTCCCTTATGGGTGCATGAAAATTAGTTGTTGATTATGCAAGAAAGGGTTTTGAATGAAAATTTGTTGTTGAGGTGGTTGGGGACCCTTGTGAGGTAGGGGTTTACAAAATAATGTTTTGATTTTGGGAATTAGAGGGCATTAAATTTGGGTATAGTGATCTTCACCACAAGCTAATATAGGTGTTATATTTCCTTATGTGGTAGTCCAGTTTTGGTGGGGGGAAAGCCAAAGGTTGATTCCCCCCACCACTATTGTGATGGTGGGTGGAACTCCTTAGGCACCCCCTTTCCTAGGGATTTGATTGGTGTTATTCCAATAGTTTTTGGTTTTATTCCCATGGATACATTTTTTTATTTTTTTTTGTTATGGTGGGGGTTAAGGGGTTTTCCCCCAGCCTAGCCACTAGACGAAGGGTTGTGGACAAATTTGACCTCTTGTGCCTATGGTGGATGAGCAAGAGATGGGGTGATATAAAAGGAACCTAGAAAGGGGTATTACCCCTTCCATGTCTAGAGTGGAGGGTGTGGTGTGGGGATGTACCTTGATGGTAACACATGTGAAGGTTGTGGCATGAAGGTGGTTTTTGAGCCATAGGATTTAGTGGGCCCATATTGTTTAGGTGATCTCGATGAGGGATGGAACATGCCATACAAGAACAGGTTAATGTGTAGTTGACCTGGTGGAGGTGGATCATATTAGACATATTCGATAATGTTGTCAACAACATGGCATAACATGGTGGTCATTGGGGGAAACTAAGGTGAATAATGAATATGAATTTTCATACAATTCATCTCTATGTACATCAAGTCCAATAGAAGGGTGATTTCAAATTTCATTAGACTCAATTTAGGGATTGGGGAAAATAGATTCTCATGCTATTTGTGGTAGTAGAGGTTTAATGAATTACTTTCGAACTAATTATGGGGGTGTTACACATAAAAATTACTTACTTCAATAGTCTCTCAAGTGTCGTCATTACAAGCGTCGCATTTGGCCGCAAGTGTTGTCATTACAAGTGTCGCATGTGTCGCAAACATCATACTACCATATCACCTATGTCGTGTCTCTAACGACATCACAAGGACATTTAAGACACCTTCAAAGACTGGTTTAATAAGGAGAAATCATCTGATGAGAAGTACAAAGAATTTTCCATGAAAAATACCACTTAAAAATCAATTTTGAAAGGTATCACTCCCCTACCCATTGTCAGGGAGTGCCAACGCTCCCTACCCCTCTTTTGGGGAGTGTTGCAACACTTGGGACATGATTATGGGGGAGCACTAGGATTTTTTAAAGAAATTTTGGGCAACACTCCCCTACCCACTATTAGGAAGTGCAAATGCTCCTTAGCCTTCTTTGGGGGAGCATTTAAATGCTTAGTGCACCCTTTTGGGGGAGCGCTGGCCTGTTTGAGTAAATTTTGGGCTGTTGAGGAGAATCAGGGAAATATCCCCCTAATCTTGGAAATCTGTTGGATTTGAATCTGAGGTCAAGGCTACATATTAGGGAGGATCCACAACTGATAGAGAAATATCCTAAACCTATCCCAAGAATCTCTAAGGTGGTTGGGTCTCTCCAAGCTTATATAAGGAGGCCTTCTCATGGTAAAAGCACATGGCAGTTTAGAGGCATCAAACTTATGATCTCATAAGGGAGAATTATCAGTGAAAGCATATTCATTTTGATGGTGGATTATTTGAGAAAGGGGCTAGACAAAGAGAGCTTGGTGAAGCTGTTGCATCTACATCATGGTTGTAAGCACTTTGCTTTGTTTTCATTAATATACATATGTGCTTGGCCTGTTTCTTTCAAGGTTGTGTTTATTCTACATGAACTTGTCTCTATTAGATAGATCTGGTTCCAAGCTAATCTTAGTAGAATAGGAAGCTTGTTTTGTCTTTGTTTGTTTTGCAGGACTTATCGAGGAGCTTGGGGATCAAATCTCAACTCAGACTCTGCAAGGACATACATCATTAAAAAGGTACACCTTTCTTCCTCTTCTCTATACATTAGTTTAGCTAGGTTTAAAAGGATGTCAGTGACCAACGTTAGCACCTTTATTTCTTGGTCTTAGGAGTCTAGAGCCCAAGAAGGGGTCCACTTGTCCGTAGGAGTATTTCCCTGTAACATAAATTGGCAACTCCACTGGGGAGGAAACTTTGAGTTTTGGTTCCTTTCCTAGGTCTTGTGTTACCATTTTCTCACCTTCATATCTTATGCATGTTTTGTCTCTTATTCTTAGATCTTACATGTGTTGTTGGCTCTTGGATTCATCTTACACACTAAATTTCTACATTTTTCCTGAGTTGTTTTTTGATTTTTGGGCAAGCTTTTGAGTCTTGAGAGGCCAACGCTCCCCTTCCTTTACCACCAGAGCATTGGCACTCCCTTGTAGAATCCCACAGGGTGTTGCAACACTCTGATACCCTTGACACCAGAGCGCTACCCTTTTTTCTGCAAAAAATCTTCTTGGGAGTTGATTTCTTAGTCTTCTTGTTGCTGATTCATCTGCTCAAGATTTATGCTATCTTAGTGTATCCTTGTTTAGCCTCCAATTATTTCATTTCTAAGGATTGATGATGTTTTGTTTGGCTTTTTGACATCTATTTTCCTTGCTTTGAGTCACTCTTCTTCCCTGATATTTGGATTTGATCCACTTCTTTCTCACTTATCTGATTGACTGAAAGCTGTTGTAAGGAAATTCAAAGGTCTATTCCCTATTTCATTTTGATTTTTGAGGTCTTTTATCCAAGAATTTCCTCCTGTTTGGATTTTTTTTTTTCTTGTTTGATCACAATGAGGGTGTGTTTTTGTTTATGTGAAGTTTTCTTCTGGATTGCTTAAATCTCATAGATCTTGAAGTCTGATTAACATAGGAAGCTTTACATCAAACTGATTATCGGTCACATATAAACATTTTAGCATTGTATCAGATTTTTTATTGAGGACTATTGCATGAGGTCATTGCATATTAGTGTTTGAAAGTGAAAGGAAAATCCTTCTCCTTCCCTTAAATAGACATTCATTGAAAGAAAAGATTGCTTATAATTTCTTATGCATGTTTTGGGAATTGAGTCATAATATCATTAGTTTTCACTCTCATACACCTCTGAGTAAACAACAACCACTAAAATCAATGCTAAAGTAAAATTTATTAGACTTTTTACATTTTCTGTTAGAAAACCTACATTAACTTAAGGTGTAGGGCTTTGGAATAGATTGAAAGGATAAATTTCTAAGGGTGTCAAACAAACTTATGATCTTGCGATAGGGAGAGAAAATCCAATTGTCGTATAGGATTTCTGGGATCCCCCTCTCACACAGGGCTTATGCATGAGGTCACATTTGGGAGAGTTACAAAGATTATCCCTGCATGGTTCAACCGTTCGTAGTAGTCAGATCATATGTTGGGGGTTCTTCTTGAGGTTCAATTGTCTTCATTTGGTATCGGTGCTTCGTGAACTCCGAATCCATTAGAGGTCCTTTGGAATTCTATTGGTCCACTTGTACTCAATTCTCTTGAAGGATTTCAGACTTGTTATCCTGCCCATACGTTCAGACTGGACTGTCGACTGTACCCGCCCTGGGGCTGACTGCAAGTTGGTGACCTTATTAGCCATAATATTCAGGGTCTTACATGAGGTGACGGTGAAGGGAAGTCTCATTGTACCTGGAACATACGTTGGTGAAACTCACTCAAGCTCCTTGGAGGGTAAATCGACATTTACTGTGTGGAAACTTGCACCAAGGCATAAATTCGTTAAGCAGGTCACCAACGTAGCTGATCCACTCACTCTATCCCCGCCCCTTCCTATATTGATCATGGTTTCATTGTGGAAAGTTTTGTTTGATTGTTTTCTTCTCAGATTCATAGCGTGTGTTGTTTGTTTTACTTAGTGGACCTTCGGTCGAGTCATTGTTAATGGCATAAACACCTGGGAGTACCAATGGAGGAACCCCTTGTCCCAGGGAACCTTTCACCTTTCCTTATTTTGGAAACATTGGTCCTCCATACATTTCCACACTGAGTCTTTCAGGACTCACCATCAGATTACTGGTTTGGTTGTTCCCCACTTCGATGATCTTGAATCCTCCCAGTGCTTCTGCTGCACCTAATACTTCAGATGTCAATACACCACCCACACATCAACCTCATGTCAACTTTTCTCCTTCTTAACCCATTAAGTCTCCTTCCCTTTTTCCTTCTTCACCTAGTGAAATCTGTAAAGCGAGTAGCCAGGTTGATAAGAAGAAGAAGAAATGGAAAGAGAAGAAGAAGAACCTGAAAAATACCAAGCCTCTAACCATATCATATGTTGGATCCAAGCAACCATATACTATTAATTGTACTGGGAGTGTTGATGAGGTCGATAAGACTATAACGAAGAATCCAAAACCCAAATTCCCTTGCAATCTTTGTAAGGGTGACCACTTTCTGAGGGATTTCCATGGTATTTACAACGTCTTAGAAATGTGGTCCTCCACGTCATCGACCTCTGCTAGCCATGCTGCTGATGCCCCATCAACTAGTGACGTTAAGGTTGGTAAGAAGAATAAAACTTTCAAATTTCCTTGCATGTTATGCGAGGATGATCATTAATCTCACCTTTGTCCTCATATGGATGAGGCTTCTTCTCTTTTGAAAAAGATTCAACTTCCATTCAGTTATCATAATATTTATCCCAACCCATTGTTAGTTGATGGAATGGTCAATCCAGTTCCATCCTCGATCATTCTGATTGATCATGTGGGCAATCTAGTTTCATCCTTTATTGAACCACTAACCAAAGTAGCTGATCCATTTTCGTCCTTGATCAGCCCCACTTTTCATCTAAAAATGGAAACCTAAGTGGTTGATCCAGTCCCTTCATTGGTCAGTCCCAACCTTCATCTAAAGAGTACCAATGTGGTCAATCCCACTCCTCCTTTGACGAGTGACAAAGTGGTTTCTCCGGTCCCTTCATCGGTCAGTCTGGTTGATCATGTCGTCAATCGCGTCATGTCCTTAGTTGAAGCAGTTGACAAAGTGGTTGATACAATTCCATCTTTGGTAGATCCCGCTCTCCCGTTAGAGAGTGAAACCCAAGTGTTCGATCCATTTCCACCTGTTGACCCTATTCTCCCCTTGGAGAATGAAACCCAAGTGGTCGATTTGATGTTATTATCAATCGCTCCTACTTTCCTGATAGAGTGTAAACCTGATTCTGCCAATGTTTTTTTCATTGATACAGAATCTACTATGCTGGGGGGAATTCCTCCCTCTCCTGAAAAACCCCCTCCAAGTAATGAGGCCATCCTTTTTGATTGGGGTGTGCTAACTGGACCTCGTATTCCCTCTCACATTCCTTTCAAGATTACAATATAGGTTTATGGTCAAGACATTCCTCATGCGCTGATAGATGAAGGTTTGCCCGTTAGTATTTTGTCCTCTATTGGTTGACAATATTTGGGTTATCCTCAACTTGTGTCAGTTACCTAGACTCTATTCACTTTTAACAGAAGAACTAGTCACCCTTTAGAATTCCTTCCTCAGTTCCCTATAACTTTGGGAGGGAAAATTGTCTTTATTAATGTTATGGTAGTCCAGGACCCCTTGGATTTCGATGTACTCCTTGGGCGAGATTATGTCTATGCCATGAAAGCTATTATGTCCACTCTTTTTCGTGTGATATCTTTCTTGCACGATGGAAGAATGGTGACTATTGATCAACTTTCGTTCCTTGGCCCTGACTTGACCATCAACCCAATGACCTCCCTAAACAGTTCTTATATGTAGACGGTATTTCCCCTGCCACAAGTCAATTATGTCGCGTTGTCTCCCATGACTTCAACTTTTGATGGCTTGGATCCGATAGTTGAAATGGTGATCTCTTCAGTAGGGCTATTGGAGCCTAATCTCCTTACCCCTATTACGGACCTCGACATGTGTTCCTTCCATAGTGTTTTTCTTTTGTCCAGTGAAGATCTCCTGGAGGCCATGACCGATTTTTGTCCCTTGACATGGTGTCCTTCCAGATCACTATCCTCTTGGAATTCATGATCAAGAAGAGTCCATGAGCATGGTTTTCGTATTTCAATCTCATTAAAAAATGAAAACAGTTGTGAGGATAATTTTCATGTCTCTGTAGCAACCTTGTTAAAAAATGAAACAGAGGCTACGAGCATGGTTTCTCTTATCTGTGGAAAGCTCGTTAAAAAATGAAACAAAAACCTGGGGATTGAACTCAGAGACTTGAGCATAGTTCTTCTCTTGTGTCAAGCTCGTTAAAAAATGAAACAATCACCTCTCCCGCCAGGTCAAGTCTTTCGCTATATCTCGTAGATGTTGAGTCAAGTCTTTCGTTAGGTCTTGTTTTTTGAACCTTCATTTCATCCACCTGTATCCTTTTTCTCCATCTAGTACAGAAATTGGTGACAACCTCAAAGTCGGTGAATGAATTGAAGCTTGGGGGGGCATGTCTCCAGCCTTTGATCATCATTTTGGATTTATGCCACTATATTCTCAAGCTGGGGTCAGAGTACCAACCATCCATGGGTGTCCCAACCTTTGGAAATTATGTTGGGATTTTACAAACATAGTTTAATTTTATTTCAAGCTTGTCTAAAAAAGAAACCAATATCGAGCTTAGTCTTTGCTCTTTCTCGTGCTCATAAATACATGAGAATGTAACCGAGTAGAATTTTGTCACTTTTTCAGACTCGTAAAGGTTATACAAAAAAGGAACCCTCTGGAGTCTCCTTTAAGCTCTTTTCAGACTCTCTAAATATGAAAAGATTGTCGAGTGATATTGCTTCCTTTCCCACTCGTTAAAAGGTTTGAAAGGGTGTCTTTTGAGTGGTATTTTATCTCTTTTTCGGCCTCACAAGACTAATATTACGAAAAAGGACAACCCTAGAGTCATCTTTACGTTCTTTTTAGACTCTCTAAACATGAAAAATCACTGAGTTTACCTTCTCTGGACTCGTTAAAAAAATCATACATTGAAAGGCCCATACGGGACCGAACCCTTACTTCTTCTAGTTCGTTAAACAAAAGAAGAGAGACTTACCGAAGGTGAGTTATATTGAGCATGTGTTACCCTCCTCGAGATTGTTAAATTAAAAAGAGGTACTCATCTATTTGGATGGGGGAAAAATTGAAAGAAGCAAGCCAAGCAGTTTTTTGAAAACATCACTAGTCACTCTTATGGTTGCCCTTGAACATGACACTTTGTCTTTGCATACATTTTTATCTGTTGAATCTCTACACTGAACCAATCCTCTGAGTTTTCTTTACTCCCTTGGGTCACCCAAGGAAAGTCACAGTATCCACTGCATCATCATGTTTTGGTCCATGTCATGTTTATGTTGTTGTGCCTCAATGTTCAAGGGAAGTATCTGCCTCAAGAGTCATCCATCACAAATTTTTTTTTTCAATACCCATGTCAGTCCATGTTCATTTTATATACCAATTTACATCTCTATGTCAGTTTCGTGTCATTGATGGGGGATACATCAAGGCCCTCCTGCGACGAGTCTATTCATGTTGACTTCAACACATCATCCAGGACTTAGACTTAGAAACCAGATAGTACCTTGGGACCTACATGCCTCAATGGCAGGCCTCCTCACTTCTGACAGTGGGTTTACATCATTGAAATTTGATTGGATGATTCCATGGATGTTCAACTTCATCTCATCTATTCACATTCACTGGAATGTACTAGGGTACCTTGGGAATCATTAACATCAATGGTGATTTCCCTTGCACTTGTTAACAGTTTACCTCATTGACCGGTAATCAAGTGGTTTCTGCCATGTTTGACATCAGGACATCTATTCACATGGTTATATTTGTACTACATCAGTATCAGTAAGAAGACCTTGAGTTGAGTCATCACTCTTATATGTACTTTTCCTAGGTTGCGACGAAGTTTCTCTTGAATATTGACACATATACTGTTACATAGATCCACTTTGAATTGGTCCGTGGCTATGTCTTGTGATTTCATAGATACATTGTGTATTTTTAGTGGCTACAATCAGTTCATTTCATGGGAGTATATATCCACATTGTATCTTCGGTGGCTATACCTTTTTGTCAATATAATTATGGATCTACAGTGTATCTTATGGTGGCCATACCTTGCAAGTATTTATCACCCAAGCATAGGTATGCCTGCCTTGGGTTTGAAACATATCATAATATTTGTTTTATGGTTGTGTGCAACTTCTACCAAGTTCTCTGAGTCCATACCCTTGCTCAAAAAAGTCTACAAAGTACTTTAGTCATCAGTTTTTGTCTTCTAACTTCGCACTTTGGGGGGAAATCTGTTACACATCAAAATTACTCACTTCAATAGTGTCGCAAGTGTCGTCATTACAAGTGTCACAAGTGTCACATTTGGCCACAAGTGTTGTCATTACAAGTGTTGCATGTGTCACAAGTGTCACAAAGATCATACTGTCACCTTTTCTATGTCATGTCTCTAATGATATCATAGGAACATTTAAGACACCTTCAAATACTGGTTTAAGAAGGAGAAATCATCTGATGAGGAGTACAAAGCATTTTCCATGAAAAAAACCACTTAAAAATCAATTTTGAAGGGTAGCGCTCTCCTACCCACTGTCAGGGAGTGCCAACGCTCCCTACCCCTCTTTGGGGGAGCATTGCAACACTTAGGACAACATTTTGGGGGAGCGCTAGCCTTTCCTGAAGGAATTTTGGGAAGCACTCTCCTACCCACTATTAGGGAGTGCCAACACTCCCTAGCCTTCTTTGGGAGAGCATTGCAATGCTCTGTGCACCCTTTTGGGAGTGTGCTGGCCTGTTTGAGTAAATTTTGGGTTGTTGAGGAGAATCAGGGAAAGATCCACTTAATCTTGGAAATCAGTTGGATTCAAATTTGAGGTCAAGGCTACATCTTAGGGAGGATCCACAATTTATGGAGAAATATCCTCAACTTATCCCAAGAATCTCTAAGGTGGTTGGGTCTCTCCAAGCTTATATAAGGAGGCCTTCTCATGGTAAAAGCACATGGCAGTTTAGAGGCATCAAACTTATGATCTCATAAAGGAGAATTATCAGTGAAAGCATATTCATTTTGATGGTGGATTATTTGAGCAAGGGGCTAGACAAAGATAGCTTGGTGAAGCTGCTTCATCTACATCATGGTTGTAAGCACTTTTCTTTATTTTCATTAATATACATATGTGCTTGGCCTGCTTCTTTCAAGGTTGTGTTTATTCTACATGAACTTGTCTCTATTAGATAGATCTGGTTTCAAGCTAATCTTAGTAGAATAGGAAGCTTGTTCTATCTTTGTTTTTTTTGCAGGACTTATCGAGGAGCTTGGGGATCAAATCTCAACTCGAACTGTGCGAGGATGAACATCGTTAAAAAGGTACACCTTTCTTCCTCTTCTCTATAAATTCGTTTAGCTAGGTTTAAAAGGATGTCAGTGACCAACGTTAGCACCTTTCTGTCTTGGTCTTAGGAGTCTAGAACCCAAGAGGGGATCCACTTGTCCACAAGGGAATTTCCCTGTGACCGGGGGTAAGGCTATGTGCTTACATAACCGACAACAATGTCACCATTGGTGTATATGGTCGATTATCAGGGTTGAAGTGGACTACATTAATGTGGTGAGTAATTCCTTGTCAATTTCTTGGTGGACAAGGAATTGGAAATAGGTTAAAAAATCAATTGAAAATGTTTTAAAGTCACAAAATTCCCTTGTGGGGAGGTAAATGTACCAATTAGTGGTGGATCAAGTCAACATCCATTGAAAAAGTCTAAGTCTAATGGCATCACCTTTGAGGTTGTTGGATACACACCATAAATGGTATGTGGTGACATGGAAACCTATGTCTTCATTGATTTTTCCCTCAAATTTATGTAAATCATAGGGTATTTTATAGGACATGGCATCCCAATTGTCACGATGTGTGATGGGGTCATTAGTGAGTTGATTGAGATCTAAAAACTTGAGGGAGTTGAAAATGGGATATGGGCTATAGGGTTGGGATCCATAGTGCTTAGTGGACTGCATCATGGTGAGGGTAGATAATGTCCTTGTATTGAGGGGGAGCACGATCATCCCAAAATAATGTGATTTTATATTTCATGATAGATTTTGGTGTCAATGTGAATGGGATATTTCATGACAAAGGCATCGTCTATTTTTTTAATGAGTCATTTTGGATGTGATAAAGTTATCCGGGTGTGGAGGATCAATGAGGGGGATAGAGCCTCCATTTGTGTTTTTGGTGTGGTTTCCTCCGAGTTCTCTTCATTGTTGAGAAAGAACAAGGTGATGGGGGTTAACCCATGCTATCCTAATAGAGCATCTAAAACTGACAAAATCTTCTACAAGAATGTGGTGTGGTGTGTTGAGTAACTTTAAGCCAAAATTTCAAAGACTTTTTATTGTGAATGGAAGACATAAAGTTTAGAGGTAACGAGTTTTGTACAAGTTAAAAAAACAAAGTAAAAGAACATTCCTATGACTATAACAACTTACAAATTAAAATGTAACTAGGCCTTCTAAAGACTCTAAATGATGGTGATGAGATACACCAAATATGGCAAGTGAAAGTGACTCAATAGAATCAATTATAGTGAAGGGAACTAATAGCATCTTCTAGTTATTAACAACTATCTACCTCAAGTGCTATCATAGCCCACAAAATCCACCTGGTGATAATCCTAATTTTGGCCACTAAGATACCTTTCACAAATGAAAATAAAGGATTTATCCTCTAGTGGTCAAGGGGTGCATTTTAAAAAGAGTTGGGTGGCTCGGTCAAACTAACAAATAAATCCTCACCTCAACATTTTATGCACTATAGTGCATCCCATCATCTTTATTTTAACATAGTTGATATAAAAATATTTAAAAGTTCCCTAGGAAAACAACTATGTTCTAGTATTTTTCAACCTTGGAGTATTATTTGGATGCCTCACTCCAAGCTCCTAATCTAATATAAATGTTGGCATTGTTTACATGATAAGGTATCTCTATGTTCACCGCAACCTCTCATTGGATGTTGATGTAGGGGTCATAAGATACCAAACTTGAAATTTCCTTTTAGCGAATTAATTAACATGTTGATTTTTAGGGGTGAAATCTTGGTTGAAAATGAGTAAATTAGATTTGGTGTGATTATGGAAAGAGGGTTGATTTTAATGGTTTTGTGCTCAATTGGTTTGGCCAAGTAGTAATATTTAGGAGTGTTGTATGCATTGTAGTGTGTGAAACTTGAAATTACAATGCTTGAAAATAAATTTTGGGAAGGAGATTGCAAAAGTTGAAGAAATTGTAGAGTCACCATTCTATTATGGGAAGATTGGTGATGGGTAATTATTATATTCTTCCTTGATAGGGTGGTTGAGGTCTTACCAACATTGACTGTGAAGATGTCTAATTTATCAACCTATGCATATAAATTCACTACAAGAATGCAATAATAGCGAAATAAATAGGAGGTATATTGCTTCAATCTATTAACCTTTCACATGTTCTTCTCTAGACAAACTACAACAAGTCCAAAATGAGAGCAATGGGTTCCCTTAATAGTTCCAAATACTTTCACACTAGGAAATAACAATGTGGTTGCATCGAACTGGCAACATATGATAACAAATTATATGAATAATAGGATATCATCTAATTGAACTTACAAGTAATCAAAATAATATAAAACTGGATGCAATAAAGTAAATAAGTGAATTCAATGATGCAGGGAGTCAAAACCAAATTTTATAAGCAAGACCAAGTAGGATTACTATAGAAAACCAAGCTTGTTATTAGGAATGGATTCTCCGTCTTCTCTTCTCATAGGTATGTCTTCCTAGACCTCTCTCTTTTCTTCTCTACTAATTAATGATCAAGGAGCCTAGTGACCCTTCTAATGTCGAGAGGAAAAATAGAAAAAGCAACATAGAAATGGGTGGCATGTGTGATGCTTCTCACAAACAATATCTCTACTATAGTGTGAACAACATAAAATTGCATTTCTCCAAGATATTCTTCTCTTACCTAAAACCTTGTATTTATAAGTTTTCATTGGACTTTGGAGTGACCTAGAGTGAGAAATGGAAGTTCAATGATAACCCTAGCTTAATTCTGTTGATGTTACAGTAGTTGCGGTAGTTATTAACTTCCAAGTGTAACCTTTGATGAAACTAGAATATTCTGGGAAGTTAGAGAAACCCTAAATGGTTAATTAAGAACCCTAGAAGACAAGTCGGCTCAAGAGAATATTTTATATTAAAGTATTATCCTATAGGAAGAGAAGTCGACCCAGTTAGGTGACTTGAAGCACTGTAAATAGAGGGTGTTGGAGCTCATTTGGACGCACTCACTCTCACGACTTCATAAGGACTAGTGGTGCACATGAGTGGAGGAGAGCTGCAGTTGTTGCAGTGGTGACTTGGTCTTTGGCTTATGGTTTTGATTTCTTTGCTTGGTCCGCTAGATTTGGAGAGAGGTACACTATCTTGGTTGGCTATTTGTTCTAGTGTTTTCTTCTAGAATTATTCTAGTTGTCAAGTTTAAGGTGCTTGGGGGTGGCCTTGTGCCTATGGTTGGGTGACAATATAGTGATATTGTCTATGGTGAAAATGAGCACACCTATTATTTTAATAGTTTATGGGTCCACACTATCTTCGAACAATCTAACCACTGGAAGGTAGATTGGGAGAATTTACTCAGTTGCAGTTGCAATTTCAGTTAGAGTTTTGTTGTAACAACGAAACCCTAACCCTCTTGTTGAAGCACCTTAAGTGAAACACTTGAACTAATTCATGGATAGCCTAGTGAGCCCTAGCATAGTGCACAATGGTACTCTTAGCAAGAAAAGGCATCAAGTTTGAGTTTTTGGTCAAATTCAAAGGTTGACCAATTCAAATTCAAAGTCAACGCAGCCATGACTTACTCTATTAAGTCAGAAAACAAGTTAGAAGGGGATTCAAACTTCAGAGCATGGAAGACAAGGATTGAACTCATCCTTGCCAAGAATAAATTTCTACATATCATGAAAGGAAATATCATGGAACCACAGTTTGAAATAGGAAAAGAGAAGGAACCTCAGAACGTTGCGACACTGGAGAACTTCAAGGATAATGACATTAATGTTATGAGTATCATAGTGGAATCTATAAAGGATCAATTGATACCCTACATTTCTCATCTTGACTCACCCAAGAAGATGTATTGATCCAAAAAGGATCCAGAGAAGGCTAAGAACAACTTAGAACGCACATAAGCAACTCAAAATGCTCAAAATGGCTTCAATAGACAACAAAAGGGAAAAATTTCAAAGTTCCCAAAATTCAGTGAAAATGGCATGATCGTGAAGAGCGCGTTGCAAGATTTCTAACGACTCAAACGGTTCGTCAAACAGAGTTACAGATCAAAAGTTATAAGTGGTCAAACTTCAGTCAAACTTGGTCAAAAGTCAAAAGTCAAAGTGACACGTGGCACCACTGCAAGGGTGACACGTGGCACGTCCATACATATGAGTTGTAAATATGATGTGGCAAGGATGTTAGACATGTGGGCAAGTTAGGTGATGACACATGTCAGTTTCATGGGCAAATCATCTGGTGACAAGTGGCATTTTCTTGGACAAATTATATGGTGCCATGTGGCCCAATAATGGGCTACCACGTGGCACACCTTCAATGGTTGGTGTTAAAATTTTTATGACTCCCCAAGAGTCAAAATTATGACCTCTCACTAGTCCAAAGGCCCCACAAATCCGTGCTACCACTACATTACACAATGTTTCTTATTTGCACTATGTTAAAAATTACATATAAGTTAAGGATTTGAATTTGGGGCCAAAGGAAAGGGGCTAGGCCTTTGGCCTAGCCCCTGATCACATGGTTTAGCTCCATATGACCATAGTATTCACTCATATAGGGGCTTAACCCAACTGACCACCATATTTAGCATATTCTCTACCAGTTAATCCATTCCTCCATTTAAGTGGCCACCTGTTGTATTTAGTAGAGTGCGCCTTTGTTATAACCATATGCATAAAAGGGGAGGCCCATGGGATTCGACCCCGGTACCTCCACCTAACCGCACCCTAAATTTAGCCACTTTAACCAACACACCAATCACTACACTTATTACATAACTGCCAGAAAAATTGTATAAAAAGGGGTTTAGACGATGCATTGGGGACACACAAGAGACGAGAGAGGCATGTGAGACTGATCTGAAAATAGAAGGCTGACTTGTTATGCTATGCAAGCACCCTCTACCTCAATAAAACAAAACCTTAACAGGACCTTGCTTCATGTGTTCAAATATGCAAGATAGTTTATGTGTTTAGTTCATGCTTCTTCCTTTTGAATGTGCATGTGCGAGGAATGTTCTTTTAAAAGGTTAACTATGTGCTATAAACCAATACATAGCAATATAAAGTGCAGCAAATAACACAGCAAACTCACAACAATAACAAGATGATAAAGGAGTTCACCCCTCTCTGGGCTACATCTCCTTGAGCCTCCTTCAATGGACTTGGCTTTTTGGGATTAGTTTGTCAAATTCTCTTTACAAGCTGCTACTCAACTCCAATGGATTTACAAACTATACCATTGGATTCAGAATACATAAAAACCCCAGAAATGACTGTTAGAACTCTGAAAATGGACAATGGCTCATCCAACAATGACCTCTTCTACATGTGACCTCCAAGCTTCCCTGAGCTTCAATGAGGTAAAAACACCTGTAAAAGTCCTCCAATGGATCTGAAACCTATCCCAAAATGTTCAGAGCATACTAATCAGTCAGAAATGACTATTCAGTCAAAGAAAATGGACATGGGCTCATCTGAGCAATGCCTCAAACAATGAGGGCTTTAAGGCTCCCTAGAGCTTCCTCAAGATTCAATGGTTAAAAACCTGCATAAGGAGTCTTCAAATGCCTTTGAAAGCTGTGCCAATGGACTCAGAATGTCCAAAAACCCCTAGCTGGGCTTTTACAGCACCTGATTTGGCCCAAAACTCCAAAAGTTAGGCCTCCTGCCATTTTTCCCCATCAAGCTCTGTCACTGGTTCGCCATTCTGCACTTGTGGGTGAATGAACCTAGCTTCAAGCGTTTCTCGTGCCAAAACTCAGCACACATGCGCCTCTCCACAAAACATGCTAATTTTTCGCACCGTTAGCGAACTAAGCCCCCCAAGGTCGGAGGTAATGGGCGCATGGGGGCCATGTGGCCACCTCCCAGCGCCAAAATAGGGCTAATGCTTAAAAGAACCAATGGGCAAGCGCCAAGTATCGGGCGCATTAAAAAACCGTGTCAACCGTTGGAATCCACAATGTAAAAATCTGCGCCACTTTACAAAAGGTTTGGTCATGTTAATGTAACCGTGGGCTTTACATTTTAAAACCCAAATCAATAACACAAATCCCGTGCGTAAATAGCCGTGGCATATAATGGTTATATATCACATAACCGCGGTCATTTATTAAACACCACCGCATAGAACCGGGCTATACCTTTGGAACCCCGCGCATTAAACGGAGTATGGTTATATGAAATCGAACCACGTGTGCTGTGGAATGAAACCACGGTTTTAACATTTGAAACCCAGTTAATATATTCCACGCTCGTTTATTTAACACGCATGGTTATATCTATACATAATAGAACCGGCTCTAAAAGAAATATACTCCCGCGCGCCAAATATTATATGTGGTCATATGCTGCGCATAGTGTAACCATGGGCTCTACCTTTTAAACGATTCCACGCGCGCCATTACCGGAGTGTGGAGTCATATGAAAATGGGATGTGACCGCGGGCTGGGGCTAAGCCCCGGCCCGCCCCCCACGCGAACCATGCAGTAATGTAAAGTTAAATAAAATTTGAACCAATCATATGTTAAGTCACACGGTTTGGTGCATTGGCAGCGCGGGTTTGGTTAAAGTGTTCACGGAAGGTAGAGGTCCGGGGGTCGAACCCCACGGACCTTTAAAAATTTTGATTAACCAAACATATAACCAATAGCCAATAAATGGGTGCCACGTGGCAACCCTTCATTGGGCCACRTGGCACCTTTCAACTTACCAAAAAAAAATGCCACGTGTCACCATATTACTCGTCCAACTGTCAACCATTAAATGCCTGCCACGTGTCAGTCGTACGGTGCCATGTCAACAGTACGACCTATGCCCATTCAGTAGGTACGGACTATATGGCCTGCCACGTCACCACTGTACGGACTGCCTAGTCAACCCCAAATTTTTGCCTGTTTGGCTCGACGAACAGATCGCGATAACTTCTCCATACGGACTCCGTTTGCGAAAGTAAATATACCGCCGAAATCAGGAGAACGAGACGGACATAATGGCACCATTTTTGTCGCATTCCGAGCACTTTGAATTTTGGGCAAATTTTTGACTCCTGGTCCAGATTTTGATCACACCTTCCCACTGAAAGGCTTTTGGACCCACAAAAGCTTATAATCATCGATCTGAGTTTCAATACTCTTCTCCTTTCAAGTTCTATCAACTGATTCTACTTGAAAAGACTTTTCGACAATCACCTGGGTACTTTGACATGCCATGCACTGCAACTGGCTATGTCCCTCAACCACTGTTCTTTGGCTGCTGCTGACCTACTGTTCTCTCTGTGTTTGGAAGACTACCAACCTTCCCACTGAGAATCAAGTCCCTCTTGTGAACTCTTTTGACATCAACAATCCGCTATCCAATGGCTGCAAAACTTTCCTGCGACATCTTGTCACAAGCCAAGAAAACCATCAATCTGGAAAACAAATTGACACAAGACTGAAAATAATGACAGCAAAGTATTTTTTCTCTTCAAGCAACTGTCGCATCTTGTGCTTCATCAAAGCACATGGTGTTTTCTTGCATTTAAGTGTACTCAAAATTGACTTACAAGTCATCCAACACAATCGACTAAAACAAGTCGAAAAACATGAACGACATCACATAGTCGCCAAGATAAAATCGACACAAGTTGAGACTCATGTGAACATATCAACCTTCCCAAAATGACAAGTCAACAAACATGATAAACAATCATGTTACAAACATGAATCAATCACGATGAACTATCATCAAGCTCATTGTTTATGCACTCACAAAACAAATGCATGTGCATAGCTCTTTAACTCTCTCTCCTGTATAAACATAGGTACTTAAACCCAAAGCATGTGGGTACTAAAGAGCTGAAAATGAAAAATGTATATGGCTGTAACAAAATGAACAACATACCCCTCTTTTACATGTTCTTGACGAGGTGGTACAACACAAGTATGCATTCAAAAGAAATTTCATTCACATGCAAACTTGCCTCTACCAAAATATGACAAACTGTTGCAACTTGTCAACTTCAACAAAAGTGAAAAGCTAAGGCTGAAATGTGCATCTAAACAAAAAGAATGCAAGCCTTACTTAATCAAGAAATCTAACCATTTCTTACCAAGCCAACTCAATGGCGAATTCTTCTGCTGAAATTCGTCTTCTTGTGAATCATCTTGACTCACATCAATGATGGAATCTCCTCTTCCATTCTTGTCAATCTTTTCACCCAACTGCTTCTTGTGCCGTGGATGAGAGTTTGGATGCAATGTCCAACATTGGTCAATGAGATGACCCCTCTTCTGACAATGAGTGCAAATCTTTTGCATTTTCTCTTCATGTTGCCTTTGCTTGGAAAGTTTCCTGAAAGTGGACTTTCTTTTCCAACATTTGGAAACATGATGGTTATATAAACCACAATATGTACATGGTCTTTTTCCATTGTTACATGCAGATTTATCATGCTTAACATAATCAAAAGCAACTGAGTTATAGGCAGATTTATACCTTGAACATTCACCTTTATCGCCGCTTTGAGGAGGTGAATTGAAAGAGTCACAAGCTCTCTTTTGAAGAATAACAAATCTGCTCTTGTCCTCATGGCTGTCACAACCCTTTTGTTCCACACATTTGCATTCATCTTGAACACAAGTTTTGCATGCTGAAGAGTTTGAACTTTCAACAAAAGTTCTTGAAATTTCACCTTGAAACCCTTCTTGAGGAGGTGAACTTGAAACAAAAATTGTGCTTGAAACTTTTTCATTTGTTTCTTCAACTTTGGAATTTGCTCCATCAATTCGTTCATAACCAAGACCACAATATTTAGGTCTCTCTTCAACAATAATAGGCTCAACAATGCCTTGTGCATGCTTGCCTAACCCTTTACCTTCATAGCCCATTTTTAACAATAACTTGGACCCTATTCCTTTTGTGTGATTTTCAAAAACACCAAAGCATTCTTCTTGAGAGGAATTTGAAGACAAACTAACATTACATACCTCAAGTGCATGCATGTACTTGGTAAGGGTTTCTTTTGCTTCATGGAGTTGACTCTCCATCTCTTGCAACTTTTCAAGAAGTTGGTCTTTCTCCTCCTTCATGGCCATCAAATGCTCTTGAAGGACAATGCTCTCTTCCCTATATTTCCACAACTCTTGTACCATATCCTTCATGGTTAGTAATGCATTAAACATCTCTTTGTCAAAGAACTTAGATTTGGAAGATGTAGGAGAACTATCAATGTTTAAAGCTTCCTCCATACTTGCAAGATATCAAACTTCAACACAAAACTTGCACAAATACCAACAGCTAAATCTCAAGCTATCATTGGCAAATACATGAGCAAAATAAACTATGCTCTGATACCATTTTGATCTGAAAATAGAAGGCTGACTTGTTATGCTATGCAAGCACCCTCTACCTCAATAAAATAAACCTTAACAGGACCTTGCTTTATGTGTTCAAATATGCAAGATAGTTTATGTGTTTAGTTCATGCTTCTTCCTTTTGAATGTGCATGTGTGAGGAATGTTCTTTTAAAAGGTTAATTATGTGCTATAAACCAATACAAAGCAATATAAAGTGCAGCAAATAACACAACAAACTCACAACAATAACAAGATGATAAAGGAGTTCACCCCTCTCTGGGCTACATCTCCTTGAGCCTCCTTCAATGGACTTGGCTCTTTGGGATTAGTTTGTCAAATGATCTTTACAAGATGCTGCTCAACTCCAATGGATTTACAAACTGTACCATTGTATTCAGAATACATAAAAACCCCAAAAATGATTGTTAGAACTCTGAAAATGGACAATGGCTCATCCAACAATGACCTCTTCTACATGTGACCTCCAAGCTTCCCTGAGCTTCAATGAGGCAAAAACACCTGTAAAATTCCTCCAATGGATCTGAAACCTATCCCAAAATGTTCAGAGGATAATAATCAGTCAGAAATGACTATTCATTCAAAGAAAATGGACATGGGCTCATCTGAGCAATGCCTCAAACAATGAGGGCTTTAAGGCTCCCTAGAGCTTCCTCAAGCTTCAATGGTTAAAAACCTGCATAAGGAGTCTTCAAATGCCTGTGAAAGCTGTGCCAATGGACTCAGAACGTCCAAAAACCCCTAGCTAGGCTTTTACAGCACCTGATTTGGCCAAAAACGCCAAAAGTTAGGCCTCCTGCCATTTTTCCCCATCAAGCTCTGTTACTGGTTCGCCATTCTGCACCTGTGGGTGAATGAACCTAGCTTCAAGCGTTTCTCGTGCCAAAACTCAGCACATGCGCGCCTCTCCACAAAACGCGCTAATTTTTTGCACCGTTAGCGAACTAAGCCCCCCAAGGTCGGAGGTAATGGGCGCATGGGGGCCATGTGGCCACCTCCCAGCGCCAAAATAGGGCTAATGCTTAAAAGAACCAATGGGCAAGCGCCAAGTATCGGGCGCATTAAAAAACCGTGTCAACCGTTGGAATCCACAATGTAAAAATCCGTGCCACTTTACAAAAGGTTTGGTCATGTTAATGTAACCGTGGGCTTTACATTTTAAAACCCAAATCAATAACACAAATCCCGCGYGTAAATAGCCGTGGCATATAATGGTTATATATCACATAACTGCGGTCATTTATTAAACACCACCGCATAGAACCGGGCTATACCTTTGGAACCCCGCGCATTAAACGGAGTATGGTTATATGAAATCGAACCACGTGTGCTGTGGAATGAAACCACGGTTTTAACATTTGAAACCCAGTTAATATATTCCACGCCCGTTTATTTAACACGCACGGTTATATCTATACATAATAGAACCGGCTCCAAAAGAAATATACTCCCGTGCGCCAAATATTATATGTGGTCATATGCTGCGCATAGTGTAACCACGGGCTCTACCTTTTAAACGATTCCCCGCGGGCCATTACCGGAGTGTGGAGTCATATGCAAATGGGATGTGACCGCGGGCTGGGGCTAAGCCCCAGCCCGCCCCCCACGCGAACTATGCAGTAATGTAAAGTTAAATAAAATTCAAACCAATCATATGTTAAGTCACACGGTTTGGTGCATTGGCAGCGCGGGTTTGGTTAAAGTGTTCACGGCAGGTAGAGGTCTGGGGGTCGAACCCCACGGACCTTTAAAAATTTTGATTAACCAAACATATAACCAACAGCCAATAAATGGGTGCCATGTGGCAGCCCTTCATTGGGCCACGTGGCACCTTTCAACTTACCAAAAAATGCCACGTGTCACCATATTACTCGTCCAGCTGTCAACCATTAAATGCCTGCCACATGTCAGTCGTACGGTGCCACATCAGCAGTATGACCTATGCCCAGTCAGCAGGTACGGATTGTACGGCCTGCCACGTCACCACTATACGGACTGCCCAGTCAGCCCCAAATTTTTTCTTGTTTGGCTCGGCGAACAGATCGCAATAACTTCTCCACACGGACTCCGTTTGCGAAAGTAAATATACCACCGGAATCAGGAGAACGAGACGGACGCAATGGCACCGTTTTTGTCGCATTCTGAGCACTTTGAATTTTGGGCAAATTTTTGACTCCTGGTCCAGATTTTGATCAGAGACCAGAGCGCGTATGTAAAGTATGGATATGAACATCCTTTTGCAATTTTTTTGAGATTTTGCATGTATTTCGAGACAGAGCTAGTTATTTATTGCAGGAGTAGTGGCATGCAAACCGAGGCAAGGGTGCCTCTTGGGCCAAAAACGTGTCTGAATCAGATCAAGGTGTGGATACAATCATTTTTAGGTAAAATGACACTACGAACACAGTGGTGGTGTTATTTTTTTGATCTGAGAAAAGCTTCTGTGTATTAACTATAGAATGAGTATACTTATGTATTTTGCCCAATTCTTTTGTGGAGTTAATAAAAAGACCTACCCATTTGAGAGCAAGACTCGGAGACGTAGTCCACCAGGGACAAACTCCGTTATCAAGTTCTTTGTGTTCATATTGCATGATTATGTCTCTTTCCTTCTGATAATTTCCTTATTTATGGTGTACTTTTGTTATGCTCATTTAATACAATTCTTTAATAAGTCACCTGACGGAAAGATCCTGGATCATGTTGGTATCAGAGCAGCCATCTTTGAATTGAATTGTTGAGTATGAATGCTTAATAGGGACAAGCATAATCAGGGTGAAGGAACTCTTAAGACGTTCAATCCCGAGGTTGGTCGTGCATCCCAAAGGAATAAGATGGAAGAAGAGGATAAGCGTGATGAACAGGAGAAAAACTTTCACATGGTCTTTTATCGCATGTCAGAAATGGTCAAACGAATGTATGGAGATTATGAGAAGAGGATGAAGAAGAAAGGGAAGAAAAAGGAAGCACCACCAGATGATGATGCTTCAATAAACCAAGGGTATGAAGGAGATCCTCCCGAGCCTTTGTCTTCTCCTTCAAGTTCTAGTTCTTCTTCCTCTGAGAATTCTCATCACTCTCAACATTCTAACCATAAAGCCTCTTTTAATAAACCATTATTAAAGGTTGATGTAAAGTTTGATTTACCTATGTTTAATGGAGATGCTAATCCTAAAAAGTTAAAAAATTGGATCCGACAGGTTGAAGTATATTGTCATGTTCAACATGTTGATGAAGAGGAAGTTAAAGTGAAACTGGCTTCTCTTCGGTTGGAAGGCATCGCCTCTCGTACAACACATCAACAGTATCAATATGAGAACTTTATACCACTTTTAACCAAAATACATATTCTTTCACTTTAGCAACAATGTTCAACAATATATCATCAATGTATCATATATGAATGCATCCAATATATGTGTGTGTGTGTGTGTGTGTGTGTGTGTGTGTGTGTATATATATTTNTGTGTGTATATATATATATATATATATATATATATATATATATCATTAGCATGTAAACATAAGAATGATCACATCATCATTACATCAAGAACACAATGCACCATTATTTACGTGGAAACCCAAATGAGAGAAAACCATAGAATGATTTCTTATATATATAAAGAACTCATTCATAGGAAGCACCAACTTCTAAATTCTCCAGCTGCAACTGGAAGGAGGATCCAACCCCCTATTCTCAAGATCTAACCTGAAGGAAGATACAACTCCCTGAATTCTCTAGCTCCAACCAGAAGGAGGCTACAACCCCCTGGGTTTTTTGTCTCCAACCGAAAGGTGGCTACAACCACCTAGTTCTCAAGTTCCAACCTGAAGGAAGCTCCAACTCCTTGATTCTTTGACTCCAACTAGAAGGAGGCTACAACCCCCTTTCCTTTCCCCATCCCACCTCCCTGAAGTATAAGTGTAGACCAAATGTCACTACCATTGTCACTGCCACATCAACCTGTAACCTATCACTGTATCCAACCTGTCACTGTAACTGATACTCAACCAGATCCTCTCACATGAATCATACACCAAGGACACCTCTCAAATACATGTCCAACATCAAAAACACATGCCTCTACCAAGCATGTACCAATATCACCAACATACCATCATAGGGTATGTCTCTCAACCATGTACCAAACCATCAACCTATACCATACCAAGCATCAACCTGTATCACAACAAGTGCATCAACCATGCACCAACACCTGTACCAAACAGTGCATCAACCATGCAACACCACCTATACCAAACCATGCATCAACCATGCACCTCAACTTGTACCATATGCCTCAACCATAAACCATGTATACCAAGTATCATTCATGTATTAGCGATGCACATAAACCATGTACATCAACACCATACCTTATACCATAAGATAGCATCAATAAAGTGCCTCAACCATATGCCAAGAATATGTGCCAAATGTATCCAAGATATGTACTAGCAACGTATCTCAACAAGCAGACCTTAACCAACATACACCATTCATCCAATGATGCACCTCAAGTCATATACCAAGGTCCTCAAGCACATTCCTCAAGCATGTTCCTCAATGTCACCAAGATACATTATACCAAGCCTCAAGTATGTATCATAACATGTAACTAAACCAGAAACCAAACCAGTTAGTAATGCCTCTAATTAATGTATCATAACATCACCAAGATGTATCATATCACATACTATAATCAACATGCATGTACCATAACACCATAACTATAACCCTTAAAACTTACCTCTGTTCATGTAGTTCACTTGTTGTATTGTAAACTGACCTGTAACTCTTCCACAATCCTCAACAACCTGGTACCAAAATCTATTCACAACCTTTCACAAGTCCTTTTACATTTACGTGACTTTCTCTTCTACATCTCGCAGATATCCATGCTTTCCTCTACTGCAGCCCACGTACATCAGTGCTTTTTTGACCTGTAACCCACATATACCTCAGAAACTAGGGTTAATCAAGCTTGTTGTAATTCTGAGACTTTCACCTTTGACCCTCCTTCACAACCTCAGAAAAATGTCGTCACAAACTAGCCAAAATATCATAATACTAAACCATAAAAATCGCAATATAGATATTCAGTTGTAAGTGTGTGATTGTACATATGAGAGACTCCTTGAGGTCTTTATAAATTTTTTCAGAGTAACCTCTCTCCTTACTTTAGGGGTTTCTTGTTACAACAACTTTACCCTTTCACCAATACTTGTAACCAACTAGAAGTTTCATGACCATTATTTGGGGCTTCCAAATTTACAAGGCCATATCTCCCTAACCATGAGGAACCACGTGGCATTCGACATCTCACTGGAAATGACATGAAAAGGAATATCCATCTATTATAGACTTCCCTACAATTACACTTTCCATCATGTCCATATTCCTCATTCAACTTTGGGTACCAATACCACACCATCATGGCTACATGTAGACTACATCAAATGTATCCAACTAAGTCATCATCAATATCGATCATACAAATGTCAATCAATTTTCCAACATCTCCAGACCACTCCAAGGGTTGACATATGAGAGACTCCTTGAGGTGTTTATATCTTTTTTCATAGTAACCTCTCTCCCTACTTTAGGGGTTTCTTGTTACAACCACTTTACCCTTTCACCAAGACTTGTAACCAACTACGGGATTCATGACCATTCTTTAGGGATTCCTACTTTAAAAGGCCATATCTCCCTAACCATGAGGAACCACGTGGCATTCCACATGTCAATCCAAACACCACGACAAGGACTATCCATCTGTGACAGTCTTCCTTGCAATTACACTTTACATCATGTCCATATTCCTCATTCAACTTCGGGTACCAAGGCCTCACCGTCGGGGATGCATGTAGACTACATCAAATGTATTCAACTAACTTACATTAATCTCTATCATATAAATGTCAATCAACTAACAAACATATTTGTACCTCTCCTAGGGTTGACATCAATCTCTAAGGGTTGACATCAATCTCCAAGATCACTCTTCAAGGGTTGACATCAATGCCAACCAACTATTCAAATCAATTGTCCACCAATCTCCCCCTTTGGCATTGATGGCAACACCAACATTGATGAAAACACCCATGCTCATGCTCCCCCTATGATAATATCTCATCATCAATGTTTCTATCTCCCCCCCTTTGACATCAATGGCAAAGGGTATCTCTCCTTGGGTTTGCTCCCCATGTCTTCATGCCTTTGTTCTTTCTCTTCATATTTGACCAAAGGTTAACTCCCCCTGCCAATATGTCTCCTTCGAATACTATACATGTTATAACCAATAATGGGAAAAATAATATCTCCCCATATGGATATGTATCCTTGTATTTATGCTACTAATATTCCTTTATGGATATGTTGGATCCGGAAGTCACCCCTGGATTGCTAGCAGGAGCAGAGCCCGACGCCCATCAGAGTAATGTCACAATTTGTTTAAAGGGTGATCAAATGGAGGGAAACTCAAAACGGCACAATCTCAACTCAGAAACTAGACCAGGCATGCATTAATGAGTGAGGTCTTGTATAAACTTCAAACAGTGAGTTGCAGATAAAGGGTGAGCAGGTGGAAGACTTATGCAAGAAGAGTGCAGCGGTCTACAATAAACATCAGGTTCATCACAGACTGGAGAAGAAAGCATTCAAACACAAAGTCCCTTAATGTTCAAACATGGAAAACCAGAGAGTACAAAAATGCCACGACAAATCCTTTATCATAACATAACTGCAACAATCCACGTGAATCATTCACTATGAACACTCCGGCATGAGATGAAACAAAGATGGAGGAAAGAAGAACTGTTTGTTATAAACCAAGAAGTCTCAAACACAGAGGCATAACCATGAAACCAGAATGTCGCTGAAACTTTACAGTCAAGAGCTTAGCTCTACCATCGATAGATACAAAAATGGCAAGAATACCTTCATATAATCAAAACAACAACAGCAACAAGATCGAGACGTAGCATTGAAATCTTTGCGTCTGCATGGCTTCTGACAACACGGAGCTGCAATCTTTGAATGATCGTGCAACTTATGGCAGACGTGATCAGTCTTCTGTCAGTTTATTCGGCGAATCGACGTGCCTTTAATTCATTGCAGGATGTCCCCATTATGGCGGAGACGATGTCTAACCACCACGAACCGCTTCAATAACTGCTTCTTGGGATTGAAGATGACCGGGCCAACTCAACATTTTGGGATATGGGAGACCTCTCGCGTCGCCACCTGGAATAACTGATGGGTTCGTAGGACGGGAGTGGAGACCAGCGTGGGAAGTGAGGTATAGCTATGGAATGACGGGGCTTCAATTGTAAGGACAGAGGAAGGAACGATGAGAGGTAAGAGAGGTGGCGGGGGGATTGACATGAGTCATTAGGGATATGCGCAGAGACAGCAGGCGAATGGACGAGGCAATTTTAATGCGGTGAAAGGCTGACATTAGAGGGAAAAGGATACGTGGCGAGTGATAAATGGATGATGAGATGAGGGAAAGGCCATCTGGAGGTGTGAGAGAGAGATGAACGGTGACACATGGCGGCAAGGGAAAGGCGGGCAGAAATATGACATGGCGGGAGGTGGGCCCATGCAGATTAAAGACAGGGCAGCTGAGAAGGTCGGGGCCATGCCTGAGCCGTTGATCTGGGCTCCTCGATCGCGGCTGTCGGAAACTGCATCTATGATTCTGAACCCCCCCCCTCTGCTTAAAGGTAGAAGGGCGAGGGGGGGGGGGTCCGGAATGGTATTCATCGCCGTTGATTCGAGCGCACTCATCTGGACCATTGGAGAGGTGCGCTCCGGATTCTGGACCCCCCCCTCTGCTTAAAGATAGGAAGGCAAGGGGGGTCCGGAATCCAATATGTGTCGTCGATCTGGGCACGCAAATCTAGACCGCCCGGTCTTGCTTGCTGCTTACCACGGGCGCGTTATCACCCGAAACTTTGGACAAGTGGGTTTTTACCCCTTCTTTTGTGTTCTACCCCCTTTATACAAGAAATATCGCTAACATTTGGCTCCATGGGGGATAGAGTCTTCCCTGTGATGCTCTAAGAACCTTTTTGCAGACCTAGTGCCTTTGCTGTTGGGTTATGGAGTCATTTATTAGTCCGAGAAACAAAAAACGAAAACAAACACAATATTTACAAAACTGAACAAAACAAGCCGACTGCGGCTCACAGAAAACATTTCTTTAAGAAATGCCCATTGACTGGGCCACTAAAAACTTCATTGCCTTCTAGATCCTGCAACCTGTAAGTGTTATTGGGAAACACTTCCAGGATCTTGAAAGGCCCGAACCAGAGGGCATCAAATTTACTGTGTTTGCCCTTCTCCTGCCTGGGTGCATCCCATTTGAGCACCAGATCACCCTGCTCAAACTCTTTCTTCTTGTTTTTCCTGTCAAAAGCCTACTTGATCTTCTGCTGACAATTGTAAGCTCTGTCCAGGACCTGTTCTCTAATCTGCTGCACCTCCACCATCTGATGAATTCTTCTGAGCATAAGATTAGGTTCCCCCTCATAGTCATGGAGGAGATTTTCCACAGGCAAGGCAAGCTGAGTGGGGAAGACGACCTCAATCCCATAAACAAGCTGGAAGGGTGAGAGATCCAGAGATTTCTTTGTTGTCACTCGGTCGGCCCAAAGTGCAAATTTGAGCTTTGAGTCCCAGACCCTTTTATTATCCTCCAATAGCTTCTTGATAAGCTTGATTAGACTTTTATTAGAGGAATCTGCTAGTCTGTTTCCCTGAGGATAGTAGAGAGTGGAGTGAATCAGTGAAATCCCAAATTGTTCACAAAATTTGATCAGAGGGTCAGACCGAAATGGGGAGGCATTGTCAGTGACAATTTTGCTAGGGCAGCCAAACCTAGCTATGATGTCCTCTAGGAAGCTGATGATTGCTTTGTGAGAAGTGCTTCTGGTAGGGATAGCTTCTATCCATTTAGTGAAGTAGACGGTTGCTGTCAAAATCCATCAGTGTTGGCCACTTGAGGGAGGATGAATTTCCCCGATAAAGTCCAATCCCCACTGCTGAAAGGGAGATGAGACCACCACAGGTTTCAATGGCAGGGATTTGAGCTGCTGCTTCCCTGAGAATTTCTGGCATTCGATGCAAGCTCTAATTTCCCTGCAGACGTCAGGAAATAAGGTGGGCCAATAGTACCCATCTTGGAGGATCTTGTGAGCAGTGGTCTTCCAAAAATAATGGCCTCCACAGAGACCGCTATGGAAGTCATCCGTAATCTTCTGGGCCTGCTGTGGGTCCAGACACATTAGTAATATCCCCTGGGGGTCTTTCCAATACAAAGCTTGGCCAATAAGACAATACCTGATAGCTTTGAGCTTCAAAGCCCTGGTCTTGCTTTTTTTCATCCCATCAGGGGGTCTCAACTCCTGCAAGAAATACAAGATATCTTTGTACCATGGGCATGCTGCTAGTGGCATAGTGCTTTGGGCACCCCTGTTGGATGATTCAGCTTGCTCATTGATAAAATTGATTTCCAAGGCTTTATAATTGGATTCGGCCAGGAGCTTGGCCAAACCCTGCCCCTTAATCAGCTTGGTGGGCTTAATCTCCAAGTCAAATTCTAGTATCTTGGCGATCCATTTGCTTCTTCTCCCGTCTATGTCAGGCTGTGTAAGAATGTCCTTCACAGAGGTTGAAGGGACATATGCAATGATTTTTGAGTGTAAGACATAGACTCTGAAAGATTTGAGAGCTTTCACCAAGGCATAAGCCTGCTTCTCCATGATCTCGTATCGGAGCTCTGCATCTCTCAGTGCCTTGCTAAAGAAGGCAATGGGATGCTCTTTCCCTTGATCATTTTTTTGCAACAGAACCGCCGCCACTGTGTCAAAGGAAGCAAAAGAAAATATCATAAAATCTTTAGAATAATCTGGACTAATCAGCACAGGAGCCTCAGTCAATGCTTTCTTTATTTGGTCAAAAGACTCCCTGGGTTCATCAGTCCATTTTATATCATGGCCCTTCCTGAGCATGGCTGTGATATGTTTCACCAATTCAACAAAATTTGAGACAAACCTCCTCAAGAATTAATCCTTCCCAAAAATGCTTGGACCTCCTTTTTAGATCTGGGAAGTGACAGGGCCTGAATTGCTGCCACCCTGTCAGGATCAATTCTTACTCCCTCTGCTGAGACTATATGGCCTAACAGTTTTCCCTATTGCATAGAAAACAATGATTTCTTGGGATTTAGGGCAAGGCCAAACCTGCGACATTTCAGAAAAACCCTTTTCAAATGGCAGTGGTGCTCTATATCAGTCTTGGAGAAGACTGTTATGTCATCTAGGTAAATCACCACAAACTGATCTTTTTCCCCGATGAAGGCTATGTCCATGGCTCGTTGAAACGTCGCCTCTGCATTCATCAATCCGAAGGGCATCTTGGCATACATGAATGTGCCCCAGGGAGTGGTGAAGGCCGTTTTTTCTCTGTCTTCAAGCATGACTGATATCTGATTATAGCCAGAAAAGCCATCGATCATAGATATCCGAGATGCTCCAGTGACCCTCTGCAATATATGTTCCATGTTAGGCAGGGGGTAATTATCCTTCCTTGAACTCCTGTTCAGGTTCCTGAAATCGACACAGAGTCTGATTTCTCCGCTCTTCTTT
>JASDQU010375344.1:178878-222660 GCA_032191745.1 Picea mariana
GAGAGAGAGAGAGAGAGAGAGAGAGAGAGATTTGCCTCACCCCATGCAATCTTGCACAGAGGGACTTTTTACATTTCCCTATGCAGACTTAAAGTACCTTTTTGCAAATCCTAGAGATAAAAACATAATTTTTCCACATATACGTGCCCTGCCTATATTACAACATGCGTATACGCAGGTTGCATCACTACATCCCACGTACATCGGGAAATGTGCCCAAAATTGAAAAATGGTGTTAGGTTTCCATGTCAAGTCATGAGATCAATGATCCTTGACCTTTGATATAATGGAAACATTTTGAATCAGCCCTTCAGCTCCACTTGAAGGATATAAATGGGCCAAATCTGAGCTAGGGAAAGAGGAGAAATAATTCAACTTTGAGAGAAAAGTTATTTTGGAGAAATTATTCACTTCACGTTGAGTCTGCATCACTTTGTCCTTTAAGTCTGAACACATTGTTCATCCCCCAAGCTCTTCCGTTATTGATTGAGAACCTCATTGTATCTCTTATATGAGCTTGCATTTGGTGGAGGATTGAAGTGGTGGAGGCCAAGATGGAAGGAAATTAGTTTCTCGGTTCCGAACCATGTCAACACGGAAGTTTGTAAATCATTCACTTCTGTTGATTATATCTTATTATAACTACTCTTTTCTCGTCCAATTAATATCTTGAAAATATTTGAATTATTATTCCATGGGCATATTTGTTAGGAATGTTGATGGATTATGCTATTGAATGTGATAACGTTATATATTATCACCATATGCTTGTGTTGCTTGTTTGTTGAGGACTAGTTGCAGGTATATTTCTATGGGTCAATTGCTCAACAATGGACTTCATTGAACATATGGACGAGGTAGACCTCTTATCTTGTCTTGTTGGCATATTTTCATATATAGCATACTTTATATTAGAGTTTATTTCTACAATCATTTCCGTCTGTTGTGGTTTACCCCTGGCCATAGAGATATTTTCCTCGTAACACACACACACACACACACACACACATCATAAGAATGTAAACATAAGAAACATCACATCATCATCACATCAAGAACACAGTACACCAATATTTATGTGGAAACCCAAATGGGAGAAAACCACATAATGATTTCTTATATATATCAAGAATTCATTCACAGGAAGCACCAACTTCCAAATTCTCCAGTTGCAACTAGAAGGAGGCTCCAACCCCCTATTCTCAGGCTCTAGCCTGAAGGAAACTACAACTCCCTAAATTCTATGGATCCAACCAGAAGGAGGCTACAACCCCCTGGGTTCTCTAACTCCAACCGAAAGGTGGCTACAACCACCTAGTATAGGCTCTAATTCCTCCTTCCTTATCCTATTGTGTCACTATTGTAAATCCTTCAATCCTATCCCAAGTTGTTCTTAAGAGGGGATGTTAGGATATTTAAACACTTAGGAGTTAGTTAATATCTACTTGGTCTAATGTGTCGTTAGGTAAAAGTTTGTTTCTTAGTATGTTTCATTAGTATGCATTAGTAGTTAGGAAATCCGACGATCACAATATGTTCTCGACATAGAGTGGTCTGACGGTTCATATTCTGCTTGATCTTAACGACTACATTGATTCGTGGCTTAACACCCGATTGGTCCATGATCTCTATTTAAAGAGCATGGATGGTCATTTTCCGATGATCGATTGTGAGAAAATCTCTTGTAAAATCTCTCTGTAATCTTTTTCTTTTGTATTAATAAACTGCTTGAGTTTCCCTGTAGGGGTTTTACTGCGTCAAAACATCTCTATGTTGATCTTTGATTTGGTTGTGTGAGTGGTTACTAAAGAAGTTCATCCTCTGTTGGAATACATATGTTGTAGAACATGGTATCAATGCATGTTTGAAGACCCTCTCCCGTTGTAGATCAAGATCTTGAAGCCGAGTTGCCTCATCTATGGTTTTTGCCATTTTTGTACATTTTTAGGTAGAGAGGACTATTACATTGAGTCTAGAGAACTCGTTTCAGTCAAGAACATTTTTTGTTTCACTCGAAAAGGTTTATGTTTGCTTAGGATATGACCTTTTTAGTCAAATCCGAAGGTATAAATCCTGAATACGCCCTTTTTAAATTTTTGCAGAGTATTATTTCGGTTTTATAGTGCTTTTTTTCAGGTTGATACTATTTTAGATCTACGTATGCTCTTTTCCCCTCATGTTGTGTTATCTTGGAAAATTAGAAAGAGATAGGAAAATGTGCATTTTCCAAGTAAGCTAACCGAGATCTAACCATTGTTTTCATCGAGAAGCGAGTTTTTTTTCTTTTGTGAAAAGAGTTTTTTATGAGCACTCTCTCCAAGGCCGTCTTCAACAATAACAACAAAAACAATCCCAATCCTCCTTCTAAAAAATACAATATGTTTTTCTAGCTCACTTGGTTAAAATTTGCCTTATTAAGTAAGAGGTCTTGAGTTCAAGTCTCTTTTTTGTTACGTTTTTCGAAAAAGTTCATGCATCCATTGTAAAGTGTATCTCACTTCAAGTATAAAGTGAATCACTATAAGTAGCTTTAAGATTTTATTTTAAAGTTATTTATTTTGCATGCAAATTTCTTTTGTAAATTAATTTAATTATAAAAGTGATCCATGCTTCTTTTTATAAAAGTGGATCACTTCATAAAGAAACTTATTTGTAAAAGTGAGGGCATAACTTTCACATCCGAAGTCTGTTTTCAGTGCCATTTTTTTTAAGCCGACTAATTTTTCGAGATCTTTCTATCCATCTCATCAATTTTAGTTTTTTAAATCCATATTATCTACATATTTTTTTTTATTTTTTTATGCTGGCGGAATCGGCAACTGGGCCGGTCTCGTACTCGCGTGACACGGGGTTGATTCCGACCGCTACCACTATAACCTCCAGGTGCCATATGTATGCCCCTTCCGCAGGCACGGGTAAGTCGGGGGGATTTGAACTTAAAACCTCATTGTACATAAGGTGCTATATCACGGCACTTGCCAATTGAGCTGCCCCCCGGGGGCTATATTATCTACATATTTAATATGGATTCTTCCAGAGATATTTTTCTTACCAGCACCAACTACTTCCAATGGAAATCCCATATGAAGGATTTATTAAGAAGTAAAAGGACTGTATTGAATTACCTTGGGAAAGGAAAAATAACCCATTGATGATGAAGAGAAAGTCAAATGGGCTAATAGGAATGACAAATCATTGATTGGAATATCCATCTCTCATGATTTAGGGTTCTACCTTCAAGAAATTGATGACCCCGATGAAGCTTGGGAAAATATTGAATCTATGTTTGGTAAACACAATATTATTCGATCACATCAGTTAGAAAATCAGATATTGACTTTAAGTCCAAATTATTTTTCTTATATTGAAGACTATCTATCTAAGTTTAAAAAACTTAGAATTTTATGTGAAGAGTGTTGGACACACCGACCACACTAAGAGGGGGGGTGGTGAATCAATGTAGGGCTATTTTTACTCCTTTAAAAGAAAACCTTAGTTAGCAATAAACATTTACTCATCATTCATTACTTTCATTTATAACAAGTTGTATGTAAACATATATCAACAACACATATCATCAATAATCCATTACCACAAGGAACACAAGATATATGTATAAGTTTCTTTTATATTACGGAATAAAATCCTTGGGGGTTTTAAAACAACAATTTAATAGAGCAAAAACTCCACAAGAGAAACAACTCCCAATGCAAGACTCAGCTACAAATCTCAGCACCATCTAAGCAGAGGAATAAATCATCAACTATAAGACTCAACTTGTAAACATATACCAATCTGTCAACAAGTGTGCAACCTATTTATATTATATCCCACGTATGTACATGACCTGCATATACTGCAACACACGTATGTATGCACCCTGACCCACTATCAACCTAGGTACACCTTCATAAACTAGGGTTTCTGAAACCTCACAACTTTTCCCCTTCAAATTCTTTCTACCTCTGTCACATCCACTTGTGACCTGTTACTGCAAACTGTCTGTCACTTCCCAATCTGTACCATAGAAAAAAAAAAACCATATCCAATACTATCCAACAACGTATGCATGTTCCTCAACCATAAACCATCATAGATCATCGATATCTCTCAATTAGAACAAAACTGAACTACTCAACCAATCGGCTACCATATTCAGACATCAATATAACCGTACAAAGAATGCATCAAGCATTCACCATACCATGAGAAAATTTAAGCATGAAGACAACATATAACCATACCATATCTTCTATAGCAGATCTGAACCAATAGACCATTATTTTGGGAACTTGCTTCAAAATTTAGGAACCTGGCACTAACACTTGCTCAATATTTTATGGATTTCCCCTCATGTGCATGCCCTATTATACTACTAGCATGCGTATGTAATAAACCTATTATACTTCCATCCCACGTATGTATGCACCCTATTATATTGTTAGCCAGCGTACATTTCATAAACTAGGGTTTTTTAGTATTTCTGAAACTTTGAAAATTTCATCGTCAATACCTCAAGCTTAAAGAACTTTTGATACGTCCATGAGTACCTACAATGATTATTTCACCAAGAATAGATCTTTAATATTCTCAAGAGATATACACATAAGATAACCTTTCTCTCTTATTTATACTTCTCCAAGTAGCTTTCTCATCTAACCAACTCTAACCAACTTCCTTCTTTTGGGGCTAACCCACTTCTAACCACTTTGTCCACTTCTAACCCACTTTTCTATAAATAGTAATTTCTCCACTTCTAGTTGCAACTAATTTATTTTTAAGTGTTTTCTTGTTGCAACCACTTAACCCATGACTAACCACTTTGACTAGTCAACTTTCTTCTAGGACCTTCTTTGACTTCTTTGGCCTTCTAGGGGATTCTAGACAACACATGAGGGTTCTCCAAATTCACAAGGCCATAAATCTCTAACCATGAGGAGTTAGGTGTCATTCCACATATCACCAGAAATGGCATGACAAGAACTATCCATCTAGAATAGTCTTAATTACAAATTCATGGATCTTCATTACAATATTCCACAATAAATCCTTTGGTTCCTTAACCACCCATCTAGGATGACTCAATCACTTAACCATTAGGACTTCACAAAGCGTCTTCCCATGAGGTATTTCACCATAAGGGGACCACTTTGGAGTTCATCCATTTGATACTTCCTATCATCCATGACAATACAAAAATGACCAACCTTTACAACATACCGTCTATACATCAATACATGACAATACATCACTATGACACCTCATGAAATTATCCCTCAGACATCAATTACATCCATGACAACATAGTCCAACAATCAATACATAAATGATGTTAATACGATAATACATTAACCCTTTGACATCAATGACAACATAATGTAACAATCTCCTCCTTTTGCATTGATGGAAATACCAACATTGATGTCAACACCAATCATTGATGGAAACATCTATACATGGAAATGCTCTTCATCAATAGTCATCTTAATCACATCAATGTGACTATCTCTCCCCCTTTGACATCAATGGAAAAGGGTAGTTATCTCCTTGGGGTTGCTCCCCCTTCTTGAATGCCTTTGAGCTTCCTATGAATAATATCTCCCCTTTTGAACAAGGGATATCACTCTGATGTAGTGTTGAAGACATATCACTCATGCTCCCCCTGGAAAGATGCCTTTTTTATTTCTCTCAAAGAATCTAACTCTCTATCTTGCATCTGATGAATCTCTCCTCCTTGAATCATAGGAAGAAGAATAATTCCCCTTGTGGGTATATATCCCCCTATCTTCTCTGCAATATGAACAATATGCTTCTACTACAATCTGTTTCTGCTGCAAATGCTACTTCTCAAACCGAAACATAGATCAACTACTCAAGAATGATCTATTCTTCCTATGATGATCCTTGGACATGTCCATGCATCGGACTCATGCCATACCATACTTCATGAAGAAAAAAGATATGTAAATAGTGAATAAAGAATCATGAACAAAAAATCAGCCATGTACATCATGTACCATACCTTGTGCCAACCATGCACATCAAAAAAGTGTCGTATCACATATGGTATGCCTATATCATAAACCAAGTGCCATAAACCATGTGTCAAGATATGTATCTCAACCATCAAGCATCAAATAATGTACCAACCAAGAACCACAACAAGTGTCTCAACTATCCCATACATCATGTATCAAAGTATATGTTAAACAAGTAATACCAATAATGTATTTTAACCAAGTAGTATCACCCACAATCATCTTCCATCTACAAATGCATCAACGATGCACCAAACATGTATTACTACCTACACCATAGCAAGTGCATCAACCATGAACCAAACTTCAACAAGATGAAACATAGTTAAGATGTGTTTCCATATATGTATGTCATATCAACCATAAACCATGTTCCAATCATACTACTAGCAAGTGCCTTAACCAATGTACCAAGTATGTACCAATCATGCATCAACTATAGATCAAGCTATGACTCATTAATGATGTAAAACATAATCCCTCATCAAATCATCAACTACATGTCCCAATATGTATCTCAACCATATTCCAAATGCATGCACCATGACATCCAACAAATACATCATAAGATATATCAATGGAGCTCACATATGTACCAGCCATGTACCATGGCAGATCTACCTCAAAAACCATTTACTACAATAAGTACTAAGCATTCAATAGTATCTCTAAACATGTACCAAAAGTGTGCCTCAATAGATCAATAATATCTCTAGCTAGCATCACATAATCATGACATATATCATAACCATAGTGCCATAACTTCACTGTCATAACCAACATTGTTCCTCAATAGAAAATGCCTCAATCCATACTATAGATTTAGTATTATGCATCGAGGATAGGCATCAAGCATATGCTTCAACACTCAACCATATGTCATCACCATACATACATATATGCAAGCATATAATCATGAAAACTTGCAAAAAACCATGTCAGATCCCACAAAACAGAGTTATATCATCAAATCATGCTGCAACTCATCTACATAGCCCTTTTTTTCCAAGGATTTTACCACAGATACATGACCTGTTACACAGACAACCCGCATATGTACGTGAAATTTATATAGGTAAGCTCATGTATTTATACGACTTCTTCCACAGGAGCCCACATATGCTTTTGAAAATGTCAAGCTTGAGCTTGCTTCATGGATGCCTTTCTGTTCTCGTTGTTCAGTCTTCTTCACCCACTTCTGAAGGTGTATCAACTTCTCAGAACTTGAGCTCTGAGCTTCCATATTTTAAACATTGTCTTCCTTCCTAGCTTCATGTGTTCTTCTTTTCATGCTATATGAAGGACTCTTCATGGACTATCTTATTGTGTTTCAACAATCCTGGTATTTGTGGCCAAACCCACTGCAGCTGTAGCATCTCATGGTGTGATAATGAGCAACAATGTTTTCTACTTGATTTCATCTCTAACACCTTATGGTGTTATGAAACCTTCCATTATATTTTCTTTCATAATGCCTGCAATCCAAATCTTTGTGACCATATTCATTACATGAGTAGCAGTGACCATGAATTTTTTTTTCATACCTTTGCTTTGGTGTCCACCTTGAAGGTGTCTCTCTTCTGAATTTTCTTTGAGGTGTAAACATGGCTTCTTGATGTCTTCCTTTCTTTGTTCTTTTGAAATTTTCCTTTCTTTGTGTAGATGGTTGACTTGCAACATTTCTTCCACCCTTTGAGAATGAAGAACTTACCTCATTATTCTTAGAAGTGCTAGCTTCAAGGTGAGCAACTTCCTTGTTGTATCCAAGACCTGATTTATCATTTGGAGATCTTTGGATATCTAGGATCTCATCCAAGATTGTTGAGTTGTTCATGAACTTGATGTGAGTGTTTGACTTCTCTACTTTCTTTCTAAGATACACAACCTCAATCCAACTTATGACATGAATCTTCCTTTTCATTTACTTGATTCTTTAATAGTTCCTCTATTCTTTTGGCTTCTTCAATTTTGGTTTTAAGACTGACATTAAATTCAAGAATTTTGTTATGCTCATCATATACCTTCTTCTTTTCTTCTTCTTGATTAATTATTTCATTCTTTAGTCTTTTGTTTTTCTTTGCTTCCTTTTGTGCTGCAAACTTTGACTTATTATTCAAGGGAATTGATCCACCAATATTTTCATTCCAAATACCTTTTCCTTTTTCCTTCAAAAACCATTTCAGTTCTATTCTCCATGCCGAGTAATTTGTCTCATCAAAGAGGGGAACTTCATCTGCACGTTCATCCATTTGTGTGTCCATGGATCTCCTTCAATCTTGTAATTGTTAAGATGAAGACATGCTCTGATACCAATTGTTGGACACACCGACTACACTGAGAGGGAGGGGCGGGGGGGGGGTGTGTGTGAATCAGTGTAGGCTCTTTTTACTCCTTCAAAAAAACACCTTAGTTAGAAATCACCATTTACTCATCATTCATTACTTTCATTTATCACAAGTTGTATGTAAACATATATCAACAACAAATATCATCAATAAACCATTCACCACAAGGAACACAAGATATATGTATAAGTTTATTTTATATTACGGACTACAATCCTTGGGGGTTTTTCAACAACAACTGAGTAGAGAAACAACTCCACAAGAGCACCAACTCTTAATGAAAGACTCAACCTATAAATCTCAACATCAACTGAGAAGAGGAATCAATCCTCAAGTACAAGACTCAGCTTGTAAACAGATACCAATCTATCAATAGGTACACGACTCGTTTATATTAGAGCTCACGTATGTACGCGATCTGACTATATTGTAGCATGCGTATGTACGCACCCTGGCCCACTCTCAGCCTGTGTACACCTTCAGAAACTAGGTTTTCTGAAACCTCACAACTTCTTCCCTTCAATATCTTTCTTTTTTTGTCACATCCACTTGTGACCTGTTGCTGCAAATTGTCTGTCACTATCCAATATGTACCATATCCAAAACACAACCATATCCAATAATATCCAACAACCTATGCATTCTCCTCAACCATATACCATCATAGATCATGTATATCTGTCAATCAGAACTGAACTGAACTACTCAACCAATCAACTACCATATTCATACATCAATGTAATAATACAAATAATGCATCAAGAATTCACCATACCATGAGAAAATCTAAGCATGAAGACACCATATAACCATACCATATCTTCTATAGCAGATCTGAACTAGTAGACTACTATTTTGGGAACTTGCTTCAGACTTCAGGAACCTGGCACCAACACTTTCTCAAGCTTTTATGGATTTTCCCTCATGTACGTGCCCTATTATACTACCAACCTATGTACGTACACACCCTATTATACCGCCATCCTGCATATGTATGCACCCTATTATACTGTTAGCCCACATGCATCTCAAAATCAGTATTCTGAAACTCCGAAACTTTAGTCGTCAATACCTCAAACTTACAGAAGTTTTGATGCATCCATGAGTAGCTGCAATGAATATTTCACCAAGAATAGATCTTCAATATTGTCAATATATACACACATAAATACCCTTTCTCTATTATTTATACTTCTCCAAGTAGCTTCCTCATCTAACCAACTCTGACCAAATCCCTTCTTTCGGGGATAACCCACTTCTAATCACTTTGTCCACTTCTAAGTCACTTTGCTACAAATAGTAATTTCTCCACTTCTAGTTTCGACTCATTTATTTTTAATTATTTTCTTGTTGCAACCACTTAACCCATGACTAACCACTTTGACTAGTCAACTTTCTTCTAGGAGCTTCTTTGACTTCTTTGACCTTCTAGGGAATTCTAGACAACACATGAGGGTTCTCCAACTTCACAAGGCCATAACTCTCTAACCATGAGGACTTAGGTGACGTTCCACATATAACAAGAAATGGAATGACGAGCACTATCCATATAGAATAGTCTTACTTACAAATTCATGGATCTTCATAAAAATATTCCAAAATCAATCCTTGGGTTCCTTAATCACACATCTAGGATGACTCAACCACTTAACCATTTGGACTTCAAAAAGCATCTTCCCATGAGGGATTTCACCATAAGGGGACCACTTTGGAGTTCATCCATTTGGTACTTCCTATCAGCCATGACAAGACAACAATGACCAACCTTTACATCATCCTATTTATACATCAACCAATGACAATACATCACTGTGACACCTCATGAAATTATCCCTCAGACATCAATTACATCCATGAAAACATAGTCCAATAATAAATGCATCAGTGATGTTACTATGACAATACACTAACCCTTGGACATCAATTCTTTGACATCAATGACAACATAATGTAACAAAGAGTGTACCATAAAGCTGGAGGAAGATCGTTGCATCTATATTGTTCTTACTAATCTAGGTAGTGCATATTCTATGTTTGTATCTACCTTTTATGCTACGCAAGAGGCTCTAGGGAAAGCTTATAAAAAACCCACTCTTGAGTCCTTTTGTGATGCTTTGATTAGAGAGAAAGATAATCTTGCACAACTTGGAGTGATCAACACTGTAGGTACCTCCAACAAAGCCTTAGTCGCCCAACATAAAGATAAACCCAAGAATCCCAAGAAGCAACATCCTCGCCACCAAAACAAGAAAAACAAGGGTTACAAATCCACTCATACAACTTCAACTTCTAATGGTGACAAAGGAGCAAATTCTAAAAATAAGAAGAGTGACAGACATTGCAACTTTTGTGGGAAATATGGTCATGATGAGTCCAAATGTTTCAAGAAGATGGCAGCTTTAGAAGCAGTGATGAAGAAGTGCAACAACGATATTGATTTTAATACTTCTTCTTCTTATCATGGACATGCACTTTCTGCTTCAGGTGTCTCCTTCATTGCAAATTCTACTTCTCCTAATGAGTGGCTTATTGATTATGGAGCATCTTATCATATGGCCAAGGATAGAATCATATTTTCTTCTCTAAATGAATGCAAAACCAAGAAAATATTTGTCGGTGATGATAGATCTCTTAGTGTTGTAGGATCTTGAACAATTCAAGTAGATAATGGTCATTTCAATGATGTATTATGTTTTCCAAGTCTTTCTAGTAACCTTCTATCAATATATCAAATCACTCAATTAGGTGAAGGTAAAACCATAGAGTTTTCACCTCACCAAGTTGTAATCAAGGATATAAAATATCCTAAGAATGTTCTTGCAACTTGAATTATTGATGATATTACTAGGTTGTACAAGTTTGACAACCTTAGGTCATCATCTTTTCCCTCATTTTTTGTTGCTCATAGCAAAGACCTGAGAAAACTTTGGCATGAGTGGTTTGGTTATCTAAAGTATCGCTCATTGCAGCAACTATGTAATCAATAGATGGTGACTATTATTCCTCTTGTTTCATGCAGAGATGGTGTTTGTTCCGGTTGTGTTCTCGACAAACATCATTGGGACAGTTTTGACAAATGTGCCTCTTGTCACGCCTCATTCCCTTTGCATCTTTTTCACAGTAACTTGTGTGGTCCACTTTATTCTCCTTCTTTTTTGGGTGCAAGTATTTCTTAACTTTCATTGATGAATTTTCCATACGTACTTGGGTTTACTTCTTAAAACTTAAGGGATAAGTTTTTGACAATTTTATGGCGTACAAGGCCCTTGTAGAAAAGAAATATGGACATCAAATTCAAAGGTTAAGAACAGATAATGAAGGTGAATATGTGAAAACTAATTTTACAAGTTACTACACCACATAGAGCATCCAAATGCAACACATTGTTCCATATACACCGCAACAACATGTTGTTGCTGAGAGAAAGAACCACACATTAAAATAAATGGCTAATTGTATGATCTAATCTAAGGGATTAAGTCTAAAGTATTGGGCATAAGCCATCAACTGTGAAAATTACATAGTAAATCAAACTCTCACAAAGGCTCTTAAAAATATTATATTGGTAGAAGCATGGACTAAAATTAAACTAGATGTAAGTCAATTCCGTGTATTTGGCAGTATAGCATGGGCTCACATTCCTGATGAGAAAAGGAAAGCATTGCAGCCTAAAAGTGAGAATTTGTTGGTTATTCTGAAGATGTCAAAGGTTACAGACTTCTTCAACCACATTGTAATGAAATTATTATTAGAAGAGATGTTAAATTTGATGAAAATCTCTTTTCCTACGAGCCTAATTCGATAATTGTTCCTTCTTCGGCCTAAGATCCATCTTCGACGTTTGTCACTTCTTCTGTTCCTAATTTGTTTTCTTCTTCAGATGATGACAATGAGGATGAAAATCCACCTCTGCTTGCTCACCTTCCTCCAGAAGATTCCATTGAACCTGAACCAACACCAACACCACCTCTTCCTAGATGGGTCTGTTCAACACGAGAACCAATTGGTGATCTTATTGGTGATCCTTCAGATCAACATCAAACATGTTATCAGTTGTAGCGAGCCTCTTCTCTTTTGGCTCAAATTTCAAAGACTCATGATCTAGATACATTTGTTGAAGATTCAGGTCATCCAGATTGGGATACAACAATGAATGAAGAGTATCATTCTTTAATGGAAAATGATACTTGGGATCTTGTACCTCTTCCAAAAGGAAGAAAAATTGTCATATGTAAATGGGTATACAGAACTAAGTATGAATGATATGGAAGTGTTGAAAGACACAAGGCTCGATTAGTTTCCAAAGGATTTTCCCAAGTTGAAGGAATTGACTATAATGAAACATTTTCCCCTGCAACCAAAATGAATTTCATCTGCCTTATTTTTGCCCTTGTTGTCTCACATAAATGGGAGGTCCATCAGATGGATGTTAAAACCACCTTCTTGCATGGGTATTTGCAAGAATAAATATACATGGAACAACCTCTTGGTTGTGTCCATAATGACTCTAGACTTGTTTGTCACCTTAAGAAATCTCTTTATGGTCTTAATCAAGCTCCCCGATCTTGGTATGCCAAAATGGACAACTTTCTTATTGACATCAAATTTTCTAGATGTCATTCTGATCCTAATATCTATACCAAGAAAGTAGGAATCCATCTCATAATCCTTGTCCTTTATGTTGATGACCTTATCCTTACTGGTAGTGACTCAAAACTTTTAAACCATGTAAACACCAGCCTTAAGAAGAAATTTTAAATGACAAAATTAGGCTTTTTACACAATTTCCTTGGCCTCCAAGTTTTGCAAACCAATGAAGGTATTTTTCTTTCCCAGTCTAAGTATGTTGGTGACCTTATTCGTTGCTTTCACATGGAAGATTGCAAAACATCCCCTTCTCCCTTCTAGTCTGGAGTCAAGCTTTCTACCACTTGTACTTCTCCCGAAGTTGATGCCACCTTGTACCATTAGTTAGTTGGTAGACTCTTATAATTGACTCATAACCATATTGATCTTTCCTTTTTTTTGGTCTTGTTTCTCGATATATGCAAACGCCCCATGAAATTCATTGGAAAACAACTAAGATAATACTTCGGTATGTCTGGGGTACATTTTAGTTCGAGATACATTACAGTTTAGGGTGGAATCCTTTATTGGTTGGTTTCACTGATTCAGATTGGGATGGAGACACTGATGATCGGAAGTCTATTGCAAGTTATGATTTCAACCTTGGTTCAGGACCTGTCACTTGGGCCTGTAAGAAACAACATACTATTTCACTTTCTTCAGTAGAAGCAGAGTATCGAGCAACGGTAAATGCAAGTCATGAAGCCTTGTGGCTTCGAAAAATCCTTTCAAAGTTTGGATTCCAACAACAACATCTAACCAACCTTTGGTGTGACAATCAAAGTTCCATCAAGCTCACCAAAGACCCAGTTCAACATCAGAACAAAAAACACATCGAGCTACACATGCACTTCATCAGAAAGTTCATTCATGATCAAGTTATTGAAGTGCTCTTTTTCCCTATAGAAGATCAAGTTGCAGACATTTTCACAAAGTCTCTTATAGAGCCGAAGTTTTCCAAACTTTGATCTATGTTAGGAGTTCATGAAGTTTTCATTAAGGGGGGATAGGCTCTAATTCCTCTTTCCTTCTCCTATTGTGTCGCTATTGTAAGTCCTTCAATCCTATCCCAAGTTGTTCTTAAGGGGGGATGTAAAGATATTTAGACACTTAAGAGTTAGTTAAGATCTACTTGGTTAAATGTGTCGTTAGGTAAAAGTGTGTTTCTTAGTGTGTTTCTTTAGTATGCATTGGTATGCATTTGTAGTTAAGAAATATGATGGTCACGATATGTTTCCGACATAGAGTGATCCGACGGTTCATATTCTCTTCAATATTAACGACTACATTGATCCATAGCTTAACACTCGATTGGTCCATGATATCTATTTAAAGAGCATGGAGGGTCATTTTTCGATGATCGATTGTGAGAATTTTTCTTGTAAAATCTCTTTGTAATCTTTTTCTTTTGCATTAATAAACTGCTCCAAGTGGTTGCATTGGATAGGTCTATGGATGTGTCCTCGTATGGGTTTTACCACGTCAAAAAATTGGTGTGTTGATATTTGATCTGGTTGTGTGAGTGGTTACTAAATGTGATCATCTTATGTTGGAATACATGTGTTTTCAAACACCTAGTTCTCAGGCTCCAACCTGAAGGAATCTCCAACTCCCTGATTCTCCGACTCCAACCAGAAGGAGACTACAAATCCTTTTCCTTTCCCTGTCATGCCACCCTAAAGTATAAGTGTAGAACAATTGTCACTACCACAATCCCTTCCACTATAACTACCACATCAACGTATAACATGTCACTGTATCCAACTTGTCACTGTATCCAACATTTCACTGTACTCAACCAGATCCTCTCACATGAATCATACACCAAGGACACATCTCAACTAGATGTCCAACATCGCCAACACATGTCTTTACCAAGAATGTACCAAGATCACCAACATATCATCACAAGGTATGTCTCTCAACCATGTACCAAACCATCAACCTGTACCATACCAAGCATAAACCATGTATGACAATTTGTATCACAACAAGTGCATCAACCATGCACCAACACCTATACCAAACCATGCATCAACCATGCACCTCAACCTGTACCATATACCTCAACCATCAATCATGTATACCAAGTATCAATCATGTATCATACCATGTATCAACCATTCCCATCAACCATGTACATCAACACCATACCATATACCATAATATATCATCAATGAAGTGCCTCAACCATATGCCAAGAATATGTGCCAAATGTATCCAAGATATGTACTAGAAATGTATCTCAACAAGTATACCTAAATCAACGTACACCATGCATCCAATGATGTTCCTCAAGTCATATACCAAGGTCCTCAAGCGCATGCTTTAAGCATGTTCCTCAATGTCACCAAGATACATTATACCAAGCCTCAAGTATGTACCATAACATGTAACTAAACCAGAAACCAAACTAGCCAGTAATGACTCTAATCAATGTATCATAACATCACCAAGATGTACCATATCACATACTATCATCACCATGCATGTACCATAACACCATAACAAAAACCCTTAAAACTTACCTTTGATCCTATAGCTGCCTTGTAGTACTGTAAACTGACTTGCAACTCTTCCACAGTCCTCAACAACTTGGTACCAACATCCCTTCACAACCTTTCACAAGTCCTTTTACATATACATGACTTTATCTTCTACAAACTATGGATATCCAGGATTTCCTCCACTGCATCCAATGTACATACGCACCCTACTGACCTGTAACCCATGGATACCTCATAAACTAGGTTTACTCAACATTGTTGCAATTTCGATACTTTCACCTTCAACCTTCCTTCACAACCTCAAAAAAATGTCATCACAAACTAGCCAAAATATCACAATACTAAACCATAACAATCACAAGATAGATATTCAATTGTAAGTGTGTGAGTTTACATATGAGAGACTCCTTGAGGTGTTTATAAATTTTTTCATAGTATCCTCTCTCCTTACTTTAGGGGTTTCTTGTTACAACCACTTTACCCTTTCACCAATACTTCTAACTAACTAGGGGCTTCATGACCATTCTTTGGGGCTTCCAACTTTACAAGGCCATATCTCCCTAACCGTGAGGAACCACATGGCATTTCACATCTCAACGGAAACAAAATGATAAAGAATATCCATCTATGATATTCTTTCCTAAAATTACACTTTCCATCATGTCCATATTCCTCATTCAACTTCGGGTACCAATACCACACCGTCGGGGCTACATGTAGACTACATCAAATGTATCCAACTATCTCATAATCAATATCAATCATACAAATGTCAATCAATTGTCCAACATCTCTAGACCTCTCCAATGGTTGACATCAATCTCCAATATCACTCTTCAAGGGTTGACATCAATGACAACCAACTATCCAAACCAATTGTCCAACAAAAGTATGGTCATTAATGTGAACTTGACAAGCCATGAAGACTTGAAATTAGGTAAATTTTTATTCTTTTTATACATGTCAGTGAATTAGAAGAGGAAGCACCAACAGAAAAAGAGCACCAGAAGAGAGGAAAAAAATCATATACAGGAAGCCCCACATTTTTCTACACAACATCTTACAGAAAAGTCAAGGGGGGAGCAATTGTCAGAGAGAGAGACCAAATTAGAAGTATGAAGACAGGGGGAGCAACCCCAAAGAGAGATACCCTTTTCCATTGATGTCAAAGGGGAAGAGAAACATGAGGAGAGAAAGATCGAGAGCATTGGTCACAGGTGGAGTATGAGTGTTTCCATCAATTCCAAAGGGGGATATTATTGGATAGTTGGTTGTCATTGATGTTGTTGGATATTTGGTTGTCATTGATGTCAATATAAGTGATTTTCATTGATGTCAACAGATGTGATGGGTGCATTTGAATAATTCTACAAGAAGCCTCAAGTGTGGTCATGAAACGCAAATTTGTTTGAGGAACAAGGACATGAAGTATAGTGTAAATGTAGGTAACACACTCATATATGGATATTCCTCGTCATATCGTTTCCAACGATAAGTGGTACATCATGTAGTTCCTCACGATTGAGGATTTATGAGGTCATGAAGTTGGAAGCCCTGAAGCATGGTTGAGAAGCTCCTAAAAAGTTACAAGTCATTAAATAAAGGGTAAAGTGGTTGTAACAAGAAGTCCTAAAGTTAATGAGAGAATTTACTTAGAAAAGGTATAAATACACAACAATAAGCCTCTCATTTGAACATTCACTTACACAATTTTATTGAATATCTTCTAGTGAGCAAGTGATCTATTGACGAATTTGAAATGACGAATATGAGGCAACAAAGGAGTACAGAGTGTGAAATTTTTTGGATTGCAGAGGAGAGCGAGGGTTTTCTGATAAACCCTAATTTGACTAACCCCTGTGGGTAAGGCTACTGGTGTCCAGCGAGGCACCCCTGCGGGTTTTACGACCCTCGTCCCATGAGGCCCCTCTAATTGGCTTGTCTTAGTCCTGTGATACAAAGGAAAATTTGGGGAGGATGCTAGTACTAGGTTGTTGAGGTTGAGGAAGAGTTGTAGGTTTGAAATCTTGCATCAGGTCAGCTATAGGTTTAAAGGTATGTCCATGTGCATGTTTTAAGGGTTACATGTTGGTGATGTTATGGTGCATGCTTGAGGCATATCTTTGGTATATTTTTGAGACATTGGCACATGCTTGAGGCACATCTTCTATGCATGGAGTGAGTCATATTTCTAGTACATTTATGAGGTACATTTCTTGGTGATATTGATGCATATTTGAGGCACTTCTTGATGAGGCTATGGCACATCTTTGAGGTACATGCTTTGTGATTTTTCGTATATGCCTTGAGGCACATCTTGGATACTTGTCATATAGTTTGTTGTATGGTATATGCTTGAGAAATATCATGAGTGATATGGCACATGTTTGATGGTACCTCTTGGTACATGGTTTATGGATGTGGCACATGCTTGAAGCACATGGTTTGAGGTACATCTTGACTACACGGTTAAGTGATGTTATGGTACCTTTATATATGGTTTGGTATATGTCAAGGTTGTTATAGGCACATCTTTATGACGTTGGTACATGGTTGAGGTACAAACTTGGTATATGATGGCATATGTATGAGGCACATTATTTGGTGCTTGGTTGAGCCACATCATTTGGTCCATAGTTGATGCTTGTACATGGTACATGGTTTTGGCATACGATTGAGGGATATGGTTGGTTGCTCATCATTGATGTTATGGTACCTACACTTTGCATATCTTATGGTACATGATTGGTGATATTGAGACACATATTGGTGATGTTATGGTACATGGTTGATGCATGATATGGTACATGGTTGATGTACATGGTTTGGTACAGGTTCTATTACATGGTTGATATACATGGTATGGTGATGGTTTTGGTATCCAGTTGAGTGGATTTGGTTATAGTTGTTTAATGATGATATATCAGTGACAGTGATGGTGAAAGGGACAATGATAGTTTGGATGATTGGTTGATCATCAGTTATGTTGATGCCAAGAGACCATATAGTCTCCAACATCAAAATTTTCAACCTCTCACGGGGCTAGGCGAGAAGAGATGGGAATGTTACCCTAGGCTTTAAGCCCTGGACAAGAAAGTGCATTGAAATCTAGGCCAATTTTCCCCTAACCTAAAGTCCAATCATGAATTCCTTTGCCTTATAATTTAACTTTTTAACAATATTTAATTTTTATGCGATTTTATGATTTTTATGCTATTTATACTTTTAGTTACTTCTATATGGGTTTGTACATTTAAAATAACAAAATTAAATTAATAAAAGAAATGCAAAATAAAAAACAAAAAGATAATGTTTTTGTTTTTATTTTAACAAAAAAAAATAACTAAACGAAAGTTAACTAAAAGTAAATAATAGAATGAATTAATTAAAAGAAAGCTTATTAAACAAAATGTTTGTTTGAAAAGTTAAGTGATATAATATTTTTTTTTGTTTCTTTTTAGAAGCATGTGATAAGTAACAAGGAAAACAAAATATAAGTTAAAGAAAAAAGGTTTGTTAACAAGTTAGTGATGGAAGTTTAGATACATATAACATAGGCATAAATTGGTTTATTTTATGTTTGTAAGTTAGATGTAAAAATAATAAAATTAAAATAGTAAAATAAATAAAAGTTTATGTAGTTTAATTAGCTAGTAAATAAAACTTTATAAATATGATTGTTTACAAAATAAATATGTTTAGTTTGTTTTTTTAAGATTTTATTGAACTTTTTTTTTTTAATTCTGAAATCAGAGTGTTAAACAAATAAAGATGAGGAAACTGAGAAATTTAAAGAAAAAAACAAAGAGATATTTCAGAGTGAGGAAGAACTGATTTTCATTAAAAGAAGTTTCCCATACAAAATCATAAATTTTCAAAATCTGCAAGTCTCTGCATAGACTAGGGCCAGGTATATGGTCTTTAGCCCTCTAGACGCAATGTACAATAGAGAGACCAAGCATGAAAAGGAAAAAGAAAGCTGAGCCAGAAGTGGAATAGCTCAATGGTGGCGAATCGCAAAGAGGAAACCTGCATATAGAAACTGATTAGCACCAAACAAAATCGACCCTGAATACATCAACGAACAAGTAAATATTTACCTTGTGAAGGCTAGGAAACTCATCCTCACTTATTCCTTTATCTGTTTCGCAAGACCCCCTACTGCCGACAATTCCGTCAATCTATGCTGAATATGTAAGAAAAGAATGAAATACAACAGTCTTTACAACACTCCTAACATACTACTCTGAAATTTCTACCAAAATTCTTTCTCATAATTCTGTCTAACTTTTTTTCCTTCAAAAATTTTTGTCTTCAGAACAATCTCCTCCTTCACTTTGTTGGGCGCTGCTCCTTTTATTTCTTTTAGTGAATGGTTCCTTCAGTTAGATAGTTTTGTGACCGAATTCGAACTATCTGGGGACTTCTTTAACACTTTACTAAACGAAATTAATTGACTGTTGTTATCTCTTGGTAATTCGTTTGGCTTTATTTATGTGTTAATAATTATTTTCCATGGATTTTATATATAGCCTCTCTATTTATTCCAACTGTATTCTTTGGATTGGACTATACAAGAGTGAAATTGTTATCAATTTTACACGATGTAGAGCTTGATACAGTTAATGCACGCTCTGCGTTTTTAAGTTGCCCACATTTTGAATCACTGTATGAGAGTGAGTCTGTATCTTTGTCAACCATAGATTGTCCTGGAGTAGTACCTAAAAGAGAAGCAAGGTTGCCAAGACAGGAATGAAAATTTGTGCTGTAAATCTAGTGAGCATTCCAAGTGTTGCTCGAGCCCCTGCGCCACCTCCCACAGAGAGTGTGCGTGCGATATTTTCTTTTCCTAGAAATTTTTGGCAAGTTCCTCTCATGATATGAGTATTCCTTCTTTTAAAACAATTTTCCGTGCTCGTGCGAGAGCAGCCTCAGCAGCTATTGTTTTTTCTCGGTGTAATTTTATCTGCCCAACCTCTGCCATTCTCACTCGCTTTGATGTGCTCTATATGCTTCGAAAAAGAAACAGACATTGACTTCCTGTAGAAATAATAACCTGCTTCTCAAGTTTGAGTCATGTTCGCGATAATCAGCGGAAGTTTAGCATTGACAATTGACATGAGTTTTTCTCACAAAGTGTAAGATGTTAGACGAATAAGTTGAGCGATTTGCTCCATGATTTTCTCCTTAATTTGCTCCGCGATTTGCTCTTTTGATTGAGCAAATCGTTTCTTGATTGTTTAGTTAACTGCAGATTAGTTTGCTTTCTTGTTTTCATCAACAATTAGACTGTGAGTTGTTTTGTTATTTACGAAGCACCGTTGCATGTAATTTCCTTTAAATATCCATTCCAATAATGAGATCAAGTGTGGTGTTTCTTATGCAATTCGGTTCTGTGTTAAATTCGTCTTTCTGTTTTCTCTGTTCTGCAATTCGTTTTTGTCTTGCAGATTTGTTTTTCATAAGAACCTTCATCGACTGGTAAACGTCACGTTCCAAGATCCGCAACCTCTTATCCTAGGAATTTCATAACTTTCAGTGAGACACAGACCTTGACATCGACCTCTGTATCAAGGACCACCCAAAAAATTTCCAATCTTTTATTGTAAAAGGTGATCTCAGACTTCAGCGGCTCGGTTCTATCGGCACCATACCCAAATTCTGAAGGAAGAAACCACTTAACAATGCCACGTATTTAGATCATATATACAACTCGTTTTTTTTAACAATATGCTCCCTCGTAAAACTAACTCCCGTAAGTCGCCACCAACGCATAGATGTAATTATTGGGATCAACCAACAATGTAGTGGTGGAGGACGCCTCATGACTTGAGACTAGCGTTGGAAAGGCCGAGATCGCTTTCTTTATATTTTATGAAGAGTCGAAAAAATGAGGATAACCGATGTCCACAAAGTATTTTCCTCATGCATCCATGATGCTCCGTTAAATCATATGGGATTTGTGCTTTTCATGTGTAAAAAGATACGACGAATAAGAATTCATAATATTGGAAACTCATAAAGACTTTGCTCATTAAAGAATGTCTTCCATTCCAATGAATGTACTTAGATAGTTTACACATGGATTAGTTGGCATATTTCTTGTTCAATATCATGGTTTGAGTCAACCCATTAAAAAAAATCTTACATCAAGTCATTTAATTCACTTGAAATCACTCGTTGACTCTCACATAAGGTATATAATCCATTTTTTTTATGAATAGAGTAAACATCCTTTATTTTAATAATAATAAAGGTGTCATGTGAAAAAGGATAGGGAGGATATGACATATTTTATTTTGGAATGGTATAGGATAAAGTTTATGAAATAATGCTACAAATTAAGGGGGAAGGGCATGAGCAAAATCTTTGCAGAGTGAATCATGTAGTGAATCATGTAGAATTAAGCAAATAGTATATTTGGTAAAATAATATGGTCTTTGACATGTGTGTCATTGGCGAAATAAGATGGCATGAATAATGCGAAGAGTAAGTAATAGGTTCTGCTTAGTAGTAAGTCAAGAGTCACAATAAATTCACTTACGAACAATGCGCCAATATTTAGCGAGAAAAATTAAACTTTGCGTAAGTAGTGTGACTTGAGAGGGAGCCTGGCAACGCTTTGTTGGCTAAGTCTTGTTGACAAAAATCGTTGTCAACAATTTCCAACCAACATATGCGCATCACTTACTGTGGAATGCGATCTTTAAACAATAACATACGATCATTGATTCTCTGGAGGGAGGGAAAGGGAAGGGTAATGGCAAGACTGAGGGTGAATCGATGTGGAACAAGAAGAGGCCGATAGGGTGTTGGCGATCGAAATTGACCATCCGTCAACTGGAAGAACGAGTCCGGTCCGGGGTTGTCTAAATAACCCAATCCGTTTGGTGTAACTCGTTCCGATGGGTTTAATGGCTCTGTTAGCCAATCTAAAAGTCTTAATAGAAACAAATAAAAGAAATGAAATAGCTAACTAATTACTAATCACTATATATATATATATATATGTGTGTGTGTGTGTGTGTGTGTGTGTGTGTGTGTGTGTGTATAATGTAACTGTTGTAGATATATTTATGCACAAGATTTACAAATTTTACTTATGTACATGATTTACAAATTGCAAGTTTTAATCGAAACTTACGAAAATCAATGTGAAAAATGATTGCTTCTAGGAAGCAGATAAAGAAAGCACATAAAAAATATTTTTTGTTTTTCCTTTATAAATCTAAACTAATACAGGAAAAATACAATGAAACATAAACGTGTGGATAGTCAAAAACTGAACCATACATTCGAGTTTCAACGATAAGTAAATGAAAGAAAAATACAAATGTGCTAACCTGTTAGTGAGTTAGTGATGTGTATCCAAGCATCTGCATGAGTAGAGAACGTCCAACTACCACGTCCAAGAGGGAAACCTGCAATGAACCTTATGACTGTTCTAAATAAATACAGAACATGTGTCGGCAATTTGGGTTTTAATGACTGAAGCAGAGACACAAACATAAACCTGTGATCTCATAATTATACATGATTATTGTAATATAAATCTGAAAGTAACCTGTACATTTTATTTTTCGATTAAAATTGAAAGATAAACCCTATCGTTTTAACTGAAAATATGATTACAACATTTATATTTTGAGAAGCAAATTATAGATGGTATTTAATATAACAATCCTGCACATCACAAATCGTTTAATCTAAAGATATCAGATCTATATATGTAGCAGCATTAACAAAACATAAATGACAACATTAATAAACAAGAGGCTAAAACCAAAATGCATGAATGTTGTTTCATTAAGTTTTGGAATTAATCGTCCATCTTTTGCTCTCTGCCAAGATGATTTCCATTACAAAATACAGAGTATTTAAAGAGCTCATGTAAGTTAAAACATCATATCTTCTAAGATAGAACCAAATCCCAAAAGATCTAAAAGTTACAAATATAGAGGGTCCAAACACCACTCAATATCAAACTAAATGTTCAAAATTATGAGAGTTTTACTCTTATTTACAAAATAAGCCAAAAGAGATGGCTAATTAATTAAGTCCAACATGCTCCACCAATAAGATCATCCTCGGATATACTCTGTCTTGAAAAAACGAAATGAGAGCAATGTTAGATAACTAATTACTAATTTTTATTGAAAAATGACTTGAATTCAAACTAATTTTTTTTTAAAAAGATAAGCTACAGGTTTCTGTAGCTAGTTAAAATAGTTAAAAAAATAAAATCTAATCTATTTTATTTTCAAAACAGAGGCAAATCAAAAAACATAACAACTATTTGCTATTTCAGTCATTTGACCAAGAAGCATCCGAATTCATGATAGTGGAATTTGTTGGGTTGTTTCTTTTTTAATGATCGTTTTATTAAAATGCTTAATCTTCTTGTTCACCAATTTTAAATCTGAATTACTGTCCTTATGCTTGTGGTATTTCTTGTCAATTGGTTTGTGAACCGTATTAGGAATTGGCTCAACAGTAGGGGCACGAAAGTCCTGTTCTTTATCACATCTAAAAATATCCTCTAATGCATGAAAACACTCTGTGTCCTTTTTTCCCAAGGGGTTTCGAATTGCAGCAGAGAGTAGATCTGTGATAGCTTGGTCTTTTGTGGATCAACACACAGGTATTTGAACAGCAAGGTTAGACATGCAAGAGTTGGAATTTTTATTGAGATGGAGAGGGAAATTCTACTGCATTCTCATAAATAGAGGAAGGGCATATAACTTGGAACCCAACAAAACCAATAGCAAGCTTGGATCTCTGAGTTAAACAAACAAAAACGCTTACCCCAGCCGCAAAGAAATTCTAAAATTTTTCCCTCCAAAGAACGAGTTGTATCTATGAAACTGTGTTGTTGTTTATGAATCTTCCCTCTAAGAAAGTAAATGACCCCATTTCTAGAATGAGTTTTAAAGGGTTTTGGCTAATTCGTAATTGTTTTCCCAAAAACCTTCCCGCAAAAACGTGTCTCTGGCAGGAAAAAACGAGATTGAACAGACTATAACAAGAGCGACTCAGACCAACTGTGGGTTTAGATGATAATGGTACGAGGGATAGTTCTGAGCTGATACCATGAAAACCAAATAGAAACACACTAGCACAACCATAACATAAACAATAAGGGTTTCAGTCACGAAATTCAGGCATTTCTGGTAATGAACGTTTTGAGTACAGAGAATAACTCAAGACCCTATCTCGTAATGAGGTCTGTCAATTCAACCTATCAGCTAAAATTAAGTACAGGGTACGATCCAAGTGCGTTTAACTCCCATGATAAGTAATGGGTATACCCGATTTGCAAAGGTTAGGATAAGATGAAATTCTACGATCGAAATGCAAATCAAAAGAAAAAACAAAGTTGATTTACCAAGAATGTTAAATGAACAAGATTATAGTCTTAACGCTAATCAATTCTTGGTGAACTCACTTAGTATCCAAGATATAACTTTCAATCCAAGAGCAACTCAAAATAAATATTTCATTAAGATATGATATGCTTAGAAAAATCATTAAAATGAAATAGATGTAAGCCCACTGATCTTTAAAAACCAAGCCTTAGATAGAATTATAATGTGAAATCAAGTTTCCATGCTTGATTCATGCTTACAGTCATGAATCAAGCATGAAAACGCAAGATAAACGTAAAACAAGAGTGATCAAATATCTTTTTTCATAACCCAACAATCACCCTCAAATATTGATATCTAAGGGTTAAGGTGATGGCATCTACAGGAGGTGTTATTTGTCATTCAAAATAGCAAAAACATTTAGGGCTGACAACAATGGCGACTCACTGGGAGGAGTAGTTATCTCTGCATCACCAACGAGTTCATGTTAGGACTGATCATAATGATTAAAGATCAAAGAACAACTGAAGGAAATCAAGCATCTCAATCAAATTCCATCAATTATCACACAGTCCAACTTTAGATGTCTTTGTGTTCAAATGAGATCCGGTGACAAATTTTAATTATGAGAGCACGATATTCAAACCAATGGCGCAGATACTATTGAGAGGGCCATTGCTACCAGCAGGCATCCATAGCATCGACAGGGATGTCAATTAACCCACTCTGACACCTCTACCCTATCCAAGAATTTTCAATTCAAAATGAAGGGAACTTATGACCAATATCAAAATTTATACCTGATAATTTTCTTGAACCCGACATTGCTTCGCTGCCAGCAGGCCTGTTCAGTACCCCGACGAAGTTGTCTTGGCATCATGTATGCATTTACCCACTGCCAGCAAACCTGTTCAGTATCTTGGCGGCTTTACAGACACTTCCCACAACTCTCTAGAAATTATTTACAATCTGACATAAATTTAATGATATTCAGAAGAGTGGGGTGATGCTTGAAAATTTCAGTTTTCAAAACCCTTTATATTTTCTAGCCTTTAATTTTCTGATTGATAACCTTCATTATGATGTGAAATTGGTTTTCTGACGAAACCAATTTTTCAAGGATAGGAAGGCATACTTGAGTTGTTTTCTTTAAAAACATGGACATCGTAAAGAGCTTTAATGATGCTCGTGTCTGCTCATGATTAAAGTGAAACCAGGAAACCAACTTCGAACATAAAGTTTCTTTAGCTAGTCTGCATTTCAACAATTTACAACATTGATGCTCTGAAAAGACCTTGACTGTTTCTTTATAACGAGGCATCATGGTTTCCCTTCACGAACTAAAAGGTGACACAGACATAAGTTTATTCAGAAAGCAGTGAAAACACACAAAATGAAAAGAACCAAAATCAAAAACCAAAAGAAAAGTTAAAAAAGAAAATATGTACAGAGAGGTGGATCTGGAATCATCACGCGAAAAATGTCTTGAGAGACTAAAAGAAAATAGAAAAATCCTCATTAATATGAGTGCAGTCCTACTCGTGGCACCTTGGTTCAGGGTTGGATTGATAGTTCAATTTTACTTATCTCTTTACTTTCCATTTAATTTTTTCATGATGATAATGCATTCTTGAAAAGAAATGTTGAACGAAAAGCTGAGATAAAAAAATCAAAGTGGACTTCCCTAGAAACAATCATATGATGGTTCTCTTGGTGCACTCACTTGTGTTCTTTAACTGCATTATTACAAAGAGAAACTGTGAGAAATAAAGCTAAAAGAAAACTTGCTCCTAAACCTACTCTAAGTACTAAACAAATCAAAATACTACGTGAAGTCGTACCTCCAATGTAGCCATTGGAGTAACTCCAATCCTATAATGGAAACAACATCAAATATTACTAAAAAGAATGGTAGTATATCAAAAAATGATAGAAATATATCATACTTACCTTCATAATCATCATTTAAAAACAAAGCAAGCATGATATTACCATTCCCTTGAAATTTCTTGATGTATGAACCCTCCAACCATTCTGCAATCTTGTCGTGATGTGAGTCATAATGGCATGGAAGAGTGTAAGTAAGTTTGGAAAACTTGTCAAGTTTATAGGGACCTGACATAACCATCAGCCAAGGTTGCAGTGCCCCATCCCAATTCTCTAAGTGTTCAATAATTTCTTCACATGGAGGATCTAAGAGAAATATGTCATTCTTACTTCCTAGATATTTAGGTAAAAACAAAGCAAGCACAACTTTATCTTTATTATGAAGATTTTTTATATACGAATATTCAAGTCATCCTAAGATCCTGTCATAAAAATGAGGATGCAAACTATGATGTTGATGAAACGAATATATCAATGAGGAACACATCATAAGAAGATTCGTGACATCAATTTGATTATAGGTTTGAATGATTCATTTGATGAGATTGATCATTTCAAAATGTGAAGAATAAACATTAAAATTCGAGCTAATCAAAGAATGAATATGTAGCGTAGAATGTTTGATCTCCATAAGAGAGTGCATTTTCTTTTTCAAAAATAAACTGTGTAAAATCATCTTGCAACATGTCTTTTTCCCATGTCAGTGATGAAAGTGAAAGAGCGTCAAATCCAACTTTATAAATGTTATGTTTAGAATTAATTTCACCAAATCTTGGCATATCGAAAGGATATGATTGTGGCAGAAAAGAGTAGGATGTTGTGGGTAAAGTATCAAGTCCACCAGAATCTAAGAAGAGATCGGGATATAAAGAGTAAAATGAATCGGAAATAAGCACGTGAAAAGAATCTCTTGAGCTATGATATTTAACATTGGTATTCTCAAGACATTTCTCTTCACTTTCTTTAAAACTTTCACTCTGTCTTGGTGATAAATTCTTCAACATAATATAATCATCTAGTTTTGTCTCCTATATGATAGATAATTCAAAATTTTCGTGGCAAATGTCTAGCCTTTCCTGTGGATAAAGTACATTTTGAGGATGAAGGTTTAAGGTTTCTTCTTCCAATTGCAGATTTACATCTCTAATCAGTGTCTTGGGAATGTTAGAATACTTAAGATTATTTTCCTCACCTAAGTGTTCTTCAATAACTGAGTTTAAGTATTGATTAGAGCAAGATTTTGAAGAATATGGACATTCACCTTGACCCAACATCAAATCTTCTTCCACGATGGTCGAGGACTGAGTATACAATGATTTAGAGAAAAAACAAGTTTGATTGTCAGTAAGGACCTTTTCAATAGGTTCTACCTCCTTCACTTGTTCAATATTTCCAGATGGATTCTTCTCATCCCGCGAACAAAATTCTTCTCGCAATTGAGTGATAGGATTTGTAACTGGCTTATCATTCGTGATTGAATATGACTGGATGAAAGGGACACAAGCACCATAGAGGAGATTTAATACAAATGACATGTCATCGAGATTAAATTTACAAAGAATATGATAGATTCTTATCGAAAAGCCTTCTGAAGATGAATCACCAGTGATTAGCAAAGTCTGAAATTCTTCACATAATTGATTGTAATCATAGATTTCAAAAGAATCTAAAAATTCATCTACAAATTGAAACCAATAAAAAATGTGATATGTTGGAAAAGACTCAAACCAATGTTTAATCCGATCTCTAAAAGTAAAAGTGAACAATCTGCATAAAACTCTTAAATCAGAAATGTCATGTTTGATGCATTTGCACCAAAACTTGTTAAGATGGTCTTTAGTAGATACATTGCCCCCACCATCAAAGGTGAGTTTGGACAAGCGAGAGATTGTCTCGTTGGGAACATCAGGTAATGAGAAGTGAAAAGCATGTTACAACACAGTGATTTGGGGAGCCATGAGGAAATTAAATACATTCGAAATAAAGGCTCCTACAAGGCCAACTTGTCAGTCGACCCTCCTTCTAGCGCCATTTGTTGGTGGGAAAAATTGACCGTCCATCAACTGGAAGAACAAGTCTGGTCCGGGGTTGTTTAAATAACCCAAGCCATTTGGTGTAACTCGTTCCGACGGGTTTAATGGCTCTGTTAACTAGTCTAAAAGTCCTAATAGAAACAAATAAAAGAAATGAAATAGCTAAATAATTACTAATCACTATATATATATCTNTCAACTGGAAGAACAAGTCTGGTCCGGGGTTGTTTAAATAACCCAAGCCATTTGGTGTAACTCGTTCCGACGGGTTTAATGGCTCTGTTAACTAGTCTAAAAGTCCTAATAGAAACAAATAAAAGAAATGAAATAGCTAAATAATTACTAATCACTATATATATATATATATATATATATAATGTAACTATTGTAGATATATTTAAGCAGAAGATTTACAAATCTTACTTATGTACATGATTTACAAACTGCAAGTTTTAATCAAAACTTACGAAAGTCAATGTGAAAAATGATTGCTTCTAGGAAACAGATAAAGAAAGAACATAAAAAATATTTTGTGTTTTTCCTTTATAAATCTTAACTAATACAGAAAAAATACAATGAAACATAAACGTGTGGATAGTCAAAAGCTGAACCATAAATTTGAGTTTCAGTGATAAGTAAATGACAGAAAAATACAAATGTGCTAACCTGTTAGTGAGTTAGTGATGTGTATCCAAGCATATGCATGAGTAGAGAACGTCCAACTACCACGTCCAAGAGGGAAACCTGCAATGAACCTTATGACTGTTCTAAATAAATCCAGAACATGTGTTGGTAGTTTGGGTTTTAATGACTGAAGCAGAGACACAAAAATAAACCCGTGATCTCATAATTATACATGATTACTGTAAGATAAATCTGAAAGTAACCTATACATTTCATTTTTCGATTAAAATTGAAAGATAAACCCTATCGTTTTAACTGAAAATATGATCACAACATTTATATTTTGAGAAGCAAATTATAGATGGTATTTAATATAACAATCTTGCACATCACAGATCATTTAATCTAAAGATATCAGATCTATATATGTAGCAACATTAACAAAACATAAATGACAACATTAATAAACAAGAGGCTAAAGCCAAAATGCATGAATGTTGTTTCATTAAGTTCTGGAATTAATTGTCCATCTTTTGCTCTCAGCCAAGATGATTTCCATTACAAAATACGGAGTATTTAAAGACCTCATGTAAATTTAAACATCTTATCTTCTAAGATAGAACTAGATCCCAAAAAGATCTAAATGTTACAAATATAGAGGGTCTAAAAACCACTCAATATCAAACTAACTCTTCAAAATTATGAGAGTTTTACTCTTATTTACAAAATAAGCCAAAAGAGATGGCTAATTAATTAAGTTCAGCATGCTCCACCCAATAAGATCATCCTCAGATACACTTTGTCCTGAAAAAATGAAATGAAAGCAATGTTAGATAACTAATTACTAATTTTTATTGAAAAATGACTTGAATTCAAACTAATTTTTTTTTAAAAAGATAAGCTACAGAATTTTGTAGCTAGTTAAAATAGTAAAAAAATAAAAAATAAAAAATAAAAATCTAATCTATTTTATTTTCAAAACAAAAGAAAATCAAAAAACATAACAACTATTTGCTATTTCAGTCATTTGACCAAGAAGCATCCGAATTCATGATAGTGTAATTTGTTGGGTTGTTTCTTTTTTAATGATCATTTTATTAAAATGCTTAATCCTCTTGTTCACCAATTTTAAATCTGAATTACTCTCCTTATGCCTGTGGTATTTCTTGTCAATTGGTTTGTGAACCGTATCAGGAATTGGCTCAGCAGTAGGGGCACAAAAGTCCTGTTCTTTATCACATCTAAAAATATCCTCCAATGCATGAAAACAGTCTGTGGCCTTTTTTCCCAAGGGGTTTCGAATTGCAGCAGAGAGTAGATCTGTGATAGCTTGGTCTTTTGTGGATCAACACATAGGTATTTGAACAACAAAGTTAGACATGCAAGAGTTGGAATTTTTCTTGATATGGAGAAGCAAATTATACTGCATTCTCATAAATAGAGGAAGGGCATATAACTCAGAGCCTAGGAAAACCAATAGCAAGCTTGGGTCTTTGAGAAAAACAAACAAAAACGCTTGCCTCAGTTGCAAAGAAATTCTGATATTTTTCCCTCCAAAGAATGAGTTGTATCTATGACAGTGTATTGTTTTTGATGAATTTGCCTACAAGGAAGGTAAATGACCCCATTTCCGGAATGGATTTTAAAGGGTTTTGGCTAATTCGTAACAGTTTGCCCAGAAACCTTCCCGCAAAAACGTGTCTTTGGCAGGCAAAAACAGGATTGAACAGACTGTAACAAGAGCGACTCATACCAACTGTGGGTTTAGATGACAGTGGTAAGAGGGATAGGTCTGAGTTGATATCATGAAAACCAAATAGAAACACACCAGTGCAACCATAACATAAACAATAAGGGTTTTAGTCACAAAATTTAGGCATTTTTGGTAATGAACATTTCGAGTACAGAGCGTAACTCAAGACCCTAGCTCGTAATGAGGTATGTCAATTCAACCTATCAACTAAAATGAAGTACAAGGTATGATCCAGGTGCATTTAACTCCCAAGATAAGTAATGGGTATACCCGATTTACAAAGGTTAGGAGAAGATGCAATTCTACAATCGAAATGCAAATCAAAAGAAAAAACAGAGTTGATTTACCAAGAATGTTAAATGAACAAGCTTATAGTCTTAACGCTAATCAATTCTTGGTGCACCCACTTAGTATCCAAGCTATAACTTTCAATCCAAGAGCAACTCAAAATAAATATTTCATTAAGATATGATATGCTTAGAAAAATCATTAAAATGAAATAGATGTAAGCCCATTGATCTTTAAAAACCAAGCCTCGGATAGAATTATAATGCGAAATCAAGTTTTCATGCTTGATTCATGCTTACAGTCATGAATCAAGCATGAAAACACAAGATAAAAGTAAAACAAGAGTGATCGAATATCTTTTTCATAACCCAACAATCACCCTCAAATATCAATATTTAGGGGATAAGGTGATGGCAGCTACAGGAGGTGTTATTTGTCATTCAAAATAGCAAAAACATTTAGGACTGCCAACATAGGGTTATGTGAACCAGGTTATACAACAGGGGGAGACATGAGGGAGGTCAAGGGATTCATGGATAGAGACTTCGTGGAATAATTCATGGAAAATGGTAAGTATGAGGGGATTTGGTCATGTTGTAAAACCCTAACTCATGAAAAGTGGTAAGTTTGAGGGGATTTGGTCCTGTTGTATAAGTCAAAGGAACAAATCTGTAGATCTTGACAAAATGATTCAAGGTTAGAAAAATGTCATGGATGTGTGTTGAAGGAAAAACCTAAGGTTAACACTGAGCATCCACAACGTGTATGTTGAAGGCATCTCAAAATCAAGGGGACAGAGAAAAGAAAAGAAGGAATATGGGGATAGGATTGACGAATGTGACGAGCAAGGATGTCCCACGTAGCAAGAGAATGGTATACAAGCGAGGAATTATGACAAAGGAAGGAAACTTAGTTCACCTGCAAGTGTTTTTCCACCAAAACACATTTGGTCAATCAGTTAAAAATATATAGATATACTACCTTTTAATATCACCAATCATTGCTCCATCAGTCCTGACCATCAAAAAGGGAAAAAAAATAAAAGAAACCAAATGAAGTAAAAGCGAGAAAATAAACTGAGTAAATGAAATCAACCCAAAACTAATCTATCATTTCCCGTAAACCTTTATCATCATCATCATCATATATATATATATATATATATATATATATATATATACACAGGAAAAGAAACCACTAGCTTGGACTCAGGTCGGATGAAACTTAGTGTAAAGGAATGTGTCACCTACTTTGCATGCAGGTTTTATGAGTTTGAAAAAATTACGTGTGGAGGAACAACCAAAATTCCAACCAACAAATGTATACATTGCAGAAATATAATTAATCAATACCCAAAAGAAACAACCAACAACCTCCAAGACATGCCAACCAATAGATGCTTTGCCAATAATGATGAAGGTATTGATTGAATTAGATTTAGGGTTTAGGGTTTTTACCTTCAAGGAATGATCCATGAATTTATCAAACAAATTAGTATCATCTTTAGGGACCCTTCTATCAGGAACATGGTCATCATGATGTAAAGAAGATTCATAACATGGATTAAAAAACATTGGAATGCCCCTACAATAGTCACTATTATCAAAATAAAAATTGCGCCTAGGAGGGACATGCTCGATAGTGCCAAGTTATTTATCCTCTTTTGATTGAAACAAAGGATTAGTGAAAATTTTATACAAATTAAGAACTCATATATATCTTCAGAAGAGGACTCCTTAGGCACATCATTAAAATCATGATGATCTACATGATTTGACCACTCATTAGCATTATCATTGAACACAAATGTATCATAAATTGGTTTGACATAGTTAGAAATTATTTATTCATTTGCATAATCAAAATTTCCATCGTATGCGTGCAGATAAGAGGTTGGAGATGAAAGATGATTTTGGGGTTGAGTTTCTTTATGAGGTTTAAGAAGGGTGTGGGAGGTGGATTGGTCACTAAGCATCATGATATAATCATGATCCTGTTCACATCCACGGTCTTGACCATAAGAAGTTAATTCATCATAATTAGGCCCTAAGAGAGAGGGCTCCCGAGATACACTCCCAACATGATTTGAAGATTAAGACTCAAGAAAGAACATGTGATCTTGTGAGATCTTAATGACAAGGATTAAAGAAGAAAACTCCTTGTGTGAATCATAAACGCCAAAGGAGTAACTTGTTCTACGGATTCGCTCTTCGAAGTCGAGGCAAGTGGATAGGGATAGCTCTAGGTTTTGAACATTCTTTTCTTTTAACCGCCATTGGTAAAGAGGGGGTAGAAGTTCATAGTAATGTAATAGGGAAGCCAATTTAGTAGGGCGAATGGGAGTAGGAATTAAATTGTACGACTTGATAAACTAAAGATTAAAATTAGGAATACTCTCATTATCCTTTATGCGTAATTGATTAAACCTCTTAAGATGTTCGTAAGGACTATCTAAATGCCCAAAGGTAGAAGTAAAACAATGAGAAAGTTCAAACTAGGTAGAGATGAATCCATCAGGAAGAATGGAAAATAAGGAGGCGACATTTCCATGAAGGGAATTCATAAACAACAACATGCAACTATCATTATTATTTACTCTGAGAATGACACAGGCATTCGAAAACACACGAAGATGTTCAATCACTGTAACAATTCCATCACCATGAAAGAGAGGCAAATGATTCTTGAATTTGTGAGGTAAAGGGTTCACCGGGTGAGTGAACTTCAAGGGAGTGGGCACAAACCAAGGGGAATTGTTTAGGTTTTCTTCAAACTCAAACAGTCTATACTTGTAAACGAATTTCCCAGGGTTAGTAACTGAAACCACAGGGTTACAACTGTTGATACTGAGAGGGGGGTGAATCAATATCAAGTACAATTTAAAACATTTTTCAACTTATACTTAAACCATTCAACTATATCCAATGAGCAATCAACAATAGTATAAGAGTTACACCAATACACCACAATACACCATGCACAATATATGAGAAATAATCAATAGTTATTGTTCAAGGGAAGTAATGACTTCCAAAGGTAGCTACAACTTCCAAACGTAAAGGGAGGGATAAACCTCCAAGAGGAAGATACAATCCTCTAATATCAAGAGAGAGTTGAACTCTCCATCCTTGCCCCTTCTTTCCACCCAAGAATATATGAGAGATAATAAAACTTTACATTAAATCATCACCATCAACCAATCATCACATAGATCCTGATAATTCTTCCTGAGACTTCTTTAATTTTTGCAATTCTTCAATTCTTAGAGTACTCTGATCCTATATGTAATATTACTCAATGTATTCTCTGAAACTCCTCCAAGTTTCACTCCTTGAATCCTCCCCAAAAAGAAGTTATAGAAAGAATGGTAGACTTTATTCAATTCCGGTCTATTCATAAGACCTAACTTGTACAGAATGCCCCGCGCTCAATATTTAACATCCGATTTTGAAAATCACACACAAGAAACTAAATCTGTACTCTTTCCAATGAAATTTGTCCCACGTCATTTGGATTCTCGATGAAGACGTTATGACTATTTTACCTGGAACACCTGCTTATTGACTAGCTTCATGACTGGTCACAAACCCTATCTTCTACAGAGCGTATCTCCATAATTATAGCGAATCAAGAGATGAAATTTTTGCCAGAGGTACCTTGATATGTCTTCTCAATACCATAGCGATTTCACCATCTGAATCATTCTATAAAATATGTTATAGCAAAAAAGGTAAGATGACCTGAAAATAACATACCTTAGAACGCATCACCAAAAGACTTCATCCTCCCTTGAAATCCATCCTTCTTTACTTCTTATTTCCTCTGAAATTCCAATTGTATCAAAATGAATGTATAATGATGTTTATTTATACAATTTATGTCACTTCATTTTAACATTAGGGCCGACCTAACACTTTCTTATTTTGTAATTCTTTTCTTTAATTATCTTTAGGGCCTACATGTACTTCCTTCTTCAATTCACTTTGTCATCTTCAAAAATTCATTTCTCCTCAACCATGAGGATCCACGTGACATGCCACATACCACCGGAAACAACATAATGTATACTATCCATTCATGGGTGTTTTATATGCATGTGCATTGTCCTTCATGTCCAAATACCTTTATCAATCTTGCAGTCCAAAACCCATGACTAGGGTTGACATCAATGACAACAACCAATTTTCCAACAATCCCCCCCTTTGTCATTTATGGAAACACTCATGCTCCCCCTATCATCATGATCTCAATTTCTCTCCCCCTTTGACATCAATGGCAAAGGTCAGGGCTACTCCCCCTAAGTTTAATGGAAAAATGTAACTCTCTTCTTTGGGGCTGCTCCCCCTGAACATGTGGCACTTAATAATACTTCATCCTTATTTTTGATTTTTGGGACTTTTTCTTCCTTAGAATCCTTTTGTGTGACTTCTTTCTTCTTTCTCTTCTTCATGTCTAATATGTATATGTTGTTCGGTCTTCTTGTTGCAGTTGCAACCAATCTTCCTGAGTTATTTTCTCTTATTTTCCATTTTCGGGAATCAAACGTAAGAGTGTATCCTTTATCACACATTTTACTAACACTGAGTAGATTATGATTCAAGTCTTCAATCAATAGAACATTCTTTTCTTTTACATTTTTTTTTCCAAGCTCCACTACATCTTCTCCAAGTATTTTGGTAGATGAGTCATCTCCAAATGCAACATTGCCACCCTTTCTCTTCAAGCTGATGAATTTGTCTTGATCCCCGGCCATGTGTGAAGAACATCCACTATCTATGTACCATTCATCTTCTTCTTTACATTCTTCAACGGTCAATGTTATTCGATAATCTTCATTGTTTGGAATCTCTTTCCTTCTCCATACCATGGTTGGCATAGGGGCATCTTCATTCATATATCTGTAATCTCGTGCTTTGTGACCAAGATAATTACATTTGTAGCATGCAATATTTTTGTCCATCAATGGGGAAAATGAATTACAACTTATGTAGACAAATCCATGATTATGTCCATATCTTTTATTTACACCATTCATGTTTCTTGTGTATGTGTTCCTTTCATTGATTCTGCAATTAATTGCCTTATGTCCAAAAATTTTGCAAGTATAACAATGACCAAGAAAGAATTTTTGATACCTTGGAGTAAGTGGGCTTCTTTGTGATGTACTCCATATGGGTTCATGATCTATTCTTCTGTAATTTCCTTCATACTGATTGAAGCTTCTTTGATTCTTGAAGGTAGGAGGTCTTCTTGGATATTCATCTCTTTTATAATCATTCCTTCTTTTTGGTATCCTAATCCACTTCTCATCAACTGTCTGTGTAGCTCTTTCTTCAACCTTCTTGTTGGTATTTGCATCTTCTTTGTATGAAGTTTCACCCATGCATCCAAGATGTGTTAAGTCTTTTGGCACTTGAGAGTTTCTTAAGCTCTTCCTCAATGAAACAACTTCTTGTTCAAGTTTCTCACAATCTTCTTCTTTCTTCATCATTTGGACATTCCTTACTTCTCTTATTCTTATTTCTTCTTCGAGTAGAGTTTTCAAGGAAATGGTTTCTTCTCTTAGTTTCTCAAAATCTTCTAATTGTTTCTTCAAGATTACAATTGTCTTTTCATAACTACCCAATTCACTTCTTAGTTTCTTTGCGTGTCTTTGAGTTTGCTATTTTCAATCTCAACATACTTCAATTTTTTGAGATTCTTATCTTCTTGTTGAATAATTTTTCTTCATGATTTTCTTCTTCTTCATTGGAATTTTCTTCTTCAATGTCATTTCTTTCAATCCTTGGATGAGGACATTCAAATTCAACATGACCCACTCCTTCACAATTAAAGCAAAAGAACTGACCTCTATTTTCTTCTTTGAAATCTGAGATGTAATTTTCTTCAACTTCTTCTTCTTCTTCTTCTTCTACATCTTCCCTTACATAAAGGTTTTGTAGCTTGTTCCAAATCTCTTTTGATGATGCACATGATCCCACCTTGGATTTCACTGAATCTGTCAATCCATCCAGGATGGTATCTATTGCCAATTTGTTGTTTATTTTTGCTTCCTTCTGAGCTGCAATCTTTGGTTTCTTCAAAGCATTGTATCCTGAAGCAACTGAGAACCAAACATCTGCCCCAAGATATTTCAAGTAAATTTCCATTCTATTACTCAAGTATTCAAAATTAGTTCCATCAAATGGTGGAATCCCATTTGGAATTTTGTCTTCCATTTCTTCATAGGATCTTCCTTCCAGTGGTTAAATTGTACTGAAGGTAACCTGCTCTGATACCAATTGTTGATACTGAGAGGGGGGTGAATCAGTATCAAGTACAACTTAAAACCTTTTTCAACTTATACTTAAACCATTCAACTATATCCAATGAGAAATGAACAATAGTATAAGACTTACACCAATACACCACAATACACCATGCACAATATATGAGAAATAATCAATAGTTATTGTTCAAGGGAAGTAATGACTTTCAAAGGTAGCTACAGCTTCCAAATGTAAAGGGAGGGATAAACCTCCAAGAGGAAGATACAATCCTCCAATATCAATAAAGAGTTAAACTCTTCATCCTTGCCCCTTCCTTCCACCCAAGAATATATGAGAGATAATAAAACTTTACATTAAATCATCATCATCAACTAATCATCAGATAGAACCTGATAATGTTTCCTGAGACTTCTTTAATTTCTGCAATTATTCAATTCTTAGAGTACTATGATCATGTATGTAATATTAATCAATGTATTCTCTTAAACTCCTCCAAGTTTCACTCCTTGAATCCTCCCCAAAAAGAAGTTACAGAAAGAATGGTAGACTTTATTCAATTCTGGTCTATTCAGAAGACCTAACTTGTACAGAATGCCCCGCGCTCAATATTTAACATACGATTCTGAAACTCGCACAAAAGAAACTACAGTCTGTACTCTTTCCAATGAAATTTTTCCCATGTCATTTGGATTCTCTATGAATAATTTATGACTTTTTTACCCGAAACACCTGTTTATTGACTAGCTTCAGGACTAGTCACAAACCCTATCTTCCACAGAGTGTATCTCCATAATTATAGCGAATCAAGAGATGAAATTTTTACCAGAGGTACCTTGATATGTCTTCTCAATACCATAGCAATTTCACCATTTGAATCATTCTAGAAAAATTTTTATAGCAAAAATGGTAAGATGACCTGAAAATAACATACCTTAGAACCCATCACCAAAAGACTTCATCCTCCCTTGAAATCCGCCCTTCTTTACTTCTTATTTCCTCTGAAATTCCACTTGTATCAAAATAAATGTATAATGATGTTTAGTTATACCATTTATGTCACTTCATTTTAACATTAGGGCCGACCTAACACTTTCTTATTTTGTAATTTTTTTCTTTAATTATCTTCAGGGCCTACATGTACTTCCTTCTACAATTCACTTTGTCATATTCAAAAATTCATTTCTCCTCAACCATGAGGATCCACATAACTTGCCACATGCCACCAGAAACAACATGATGTATACTGTCTATTCATGGGTGTTGTATATGCATGTGCATTGTCCTTCATGTCCAAATACCTTTATCAATCTTGCAGTCCAAAACTCATGACTAGAGTTGACATAAATGACAACAACTAATCTTCCAACAACAACCACTGAACAGGCTTCCAATCGGTTGAGACATTGAGGTATAAGAAAAGAAAAAATCAAAAGAATTAAAACAAAAACTTGTAATGAACCATTGAACGGTTCTCCCCAGTATGGTCGCTAAAAATATGTTGACGCCAAGAGACTAGAGAGTCTCCAACATCAACATTTTCAACCTCTCGCGGGGCTAGGCAAGACAACATGAGAATGTTACCTTAAACTTTAAGCCCCGGACAAGAAAGCGCATTGAACTCTAGGTCAATTTTCCCCTAACCTATAGTCCAAGCATGAATTCCTTTTCCTTGTAATTTAACTTTTTAACAATATTTAATTTTTATGCGATTTTATGATTTTTATGCTATTTACACTTTTAATTACTTCTATGTGGGTTTGTACATTTGAAGTAACAAAATTAAATTAATAAAAGAATTGCAAAATAAAAAATAAAAAACTAATGTTTTTGTTTTCATTTTAACAAAAAAAAATAACTAAAGCAACGTTAACTAAAGTTGGGGAAAGTAAATAAAACAAATGAATTAATTAAAAGAAACCTTATTAAACAAAATGTTTGTTTGAAGGATTAACTGATATAATATTTTTTTGTTTATTTTTAGAAGCATGTGATAAGTAACTAGGAAAACAAAATATAAGCTAAAGCAAAAAGGTTTATTAACAAGTTAGTGATGAAAGTTTAGATACATATAACATAGTCATAAATTTGTTTATTTTCCCTTTTTAAATTAGGATGTAAAAATAATAAAATAAACAAAAGTTTATTTACTTTAATTAGCTATTAAATAAAACTTTATAAACATGATTGTTTACAAAATAAATATGTTTAGTTTGTCTTTTTAAGATTTTATCTAAATTTTTTTTTTATTCTAAAATCAGAGTGTTTAATAAATAAAGATGAGGAAAACTGAGGAATTTAAAGAAAAAACAAAGAGATATTTCGGAGTGAGGAAGAACTGATTTTCATTAAAAGAAGCTTTCCATACAAAATCATAAATTTTCAAAATCTGCAAGTCTCTGCATAGACTAGGGCTAGGTATATGATCGTTATCTCTTCTAGACACAATGTACAATAGAAAGACCAAGAATGAAAAGAAAAAAGAACGCTGAGGCAAAAGTGGAATAGAGCAATGGTGTTGAAACGCAAGGAAGAAACCCGCATATAGAAACTGATTAGTGTCGAACAAAATCGAGCCTGAATATAGCAACTAACAAGTAAACCTTTACCTTGTGAAGGCCAACAAACTCATCCTCGCTTATTCCTTTCGTTGCTTTGAAATACCCCCTGTTGTCGACCATTCCATCAATCTCTGTTGAAAATGTAAAAAAATAATGAAATGCAACAATCCTCACAACACTCCCATCACACTACTCTGAAATGTTTGCCAAAATTCTCTCTCATAATTCTATCTAACTTTTTTTCCTTCAAAATTTTTTCTCTTCATAACAATCTCCTCCTTCACTCTCCTCCTTCACTCTGTTGGGTGTTGCTCCTTTTATTTCTTTTAATGAATGGTTCCTTTAATTAGATAGTTTTGTAACCGAATTTAAACTGTATGGAGACTTCTTTAACACATTACTAAACAAAATTAATTCGTTGTTGTTAGGTAATTCGTTTGGCTTTCTTTATGTGCTAATAATTATTTTCCATGGATTTTATAGGTAGCCTCTCTATTTATTCCAACTGTATTCTTTGGATTGGACTATACAAGAGTGAAATTGTTATCAATTTTACACTGGAAAAGTTACCAGATGTAGAGCTTGATACAGTTAATGCATCCTCTACATTTTTAAGTTGCCCACATTTTGAACCATTGTATGAGAGTGAGTCTGTATCTCTATCAACCATGGATTGTCCTGGAGTAGTACCTAAAAGAGAAGAAAGGTTGCCAAGACAGGAATGAAAATTTGTGTTGTAAATCTAGTGAGCATTCCAAGTGCTGCTCCAGCCCCTGCGCCAACTCCCACAGAGAGTGTGTGTGCGATATTTTTCTTTCCTAGAATTTTTTGGCAAGTTCCTCTCATGATATGAGTATTCCTTCTTTCAAAACAGTTTTCCGTGCTCGTGCGAGAGCAGCCTCAACAACTGTTGGTTTTTCTCCCTGTAGTTTTATGTGCCCAACCTCTGCCATTCTCACTCGCTTTGATGTGCTCTATATGCTTCGAAAAAGAAACAGAGATTGCCTTCCTGTAGAAATGATAACTCAAACATTTCAAGTTTGAGTCATGTTCGCGATAATCAGCAGAAGTTTAGCATTGACAATTGACATGAGTTTTTCTCTCAAAGTGTAAGAACCTTCATCGATTCGTAAACGTCACGTTCCAAGATCCGCAACCTCTTCTCGCAGGAATTTCATGACTTTCAGTGAGACACAGAGCTTGACATCGACCTCTGTATCAAGGACCACCCAAAAAATTTCCAATCTTTTATTGTAAACGGTGATCTCAGACTTCATCGGCTCCGCTCTATTGCGGCCATACCCAAATTCTGAAGGAAGAAACCACTTAACAATGCCACGTATTTAGAGACAACTCTTTTTTTTAACAATATGTTCCCTCGTAAAACTAACTTTGGTAAGTCGCCACCAATGCATAGATGTAATTATCGGGATCATCCTTGATTTTTAATGTACTGGAGGACACCTCATGACTTGAGACCAGCGTTGGAAAGGCCGAGATCTCATCATTCCAGAAGCTTTCTTTATATTTCTTAAAGAGTCGAAAAAATGAGGATAACCGATGTCCACAAAGTATTTTCCTCATGCATCCATGATGCTTCGTTAAAGCATATGGGCTTTGTGCTTTCCATGTGTAAAAAGATACGACGAATAAGGATTCATAATATTTCAAACTCATAAAGACTTTGCTCATTAAAGAATGTCTTACATTCCAATGAATGTACTTAGATAGTTTACACATGGATTAGTTGGCATATTTTTTTTTTTTGTTCAATATCACGGTTTGAGTCAACCCATAAAAAAAATCTTGCATCAAGTCATTTAATTCACTTGAAATCACTTGGTGACTCTCACATAAGGCATTTAATCCTTTTTTCTTTAATAGAGTACAAAGATCCTTTATTTTAATATTAATAATAAAGGTGTCATGTGAAAAAGGTATGGAGGATATGACACATTTTCTTTTGGAATGGTATAGGATAAAGTTTATGAAATAATGCTACAAATGAAGGGAAAGGCATGAACAAAATCATTGTAGAGTGAATCATGTAGAACTAAGGAAATAGTATATTTGGTGAAATAATATGGTCTTTGACATGTGTGTTATTGGTGAAATAAGACAGCGTGAATAATATGAAGAGTGAGTAATAGGTTCTACTTATTAGTAAGTCAAGCGTCACAATAAATTCACTTACGAACAATGCGCTAATATTTAACGAGAAAAAACTAAACTTTGTGCAAGTAGTGTGACTGGAGAGGGAGTCTGGCAATGCTTTTCCGGCTAAGTCACGTTGACAAAAATCGTCGTCAACAAGTTACAAGTTGATGTGACAGTGATGGTGATAGGTTTATGTGACAATGACAGGTTGGTTGATGTATCAATGACAATGGCAGTTACAGGTTGATCAATGGTAGTGACAGTTTGAGTCTACACCTATATTTCAGGGAGGCAAGACATGGAAAGGAAAGGGAGTTGTAGCCTCCTTCCGTTTGGTGTCAAAGAACTCAGGGAGTTGAAGCTTCCTTCGGGTTGGATCCTGTAAATCAAGGGGTTGTAGTCTTCTTTTGGTTGGAGATAGAGAACACAGGGAGTTGGAGCTTCCTTCAAGTTGGAGCTTGTAAATCAGGGGGTCGTAGCCTCCTTCTAGCTGGAGCCAGAGAACACAGAGAGCTGGATCTTCCTTCAGGTTGGAGCCTATAAACTAGGGGGTTGGAGCCTCTTTCCAGTTTTAGCTGGAGAACTCAGTGATGGCATCCACCCGGGCACCTACCTCAGCAGGTCCCGCGCCTGACCTCCCGATCTTTAAGGATTGCTCAATGTTCCCTTCTGAGCTGAAGCGGCTCTTTGGACTCCCAATGGAATCCCTGTGAAAACCCCGATCCACAGGTCCTTCCTTCACCCTGTCACGGCCTTCTGGATGACCATGAACAAATTCCCCACAGGGAATGTAATATCGGGTTTCGAGGTTTCGTGGTCCCCGACGTTGAGATTTCTTTACCTCTTGAATCCCCGTTCTCCGATGAATAGGTTTGCCAATGCACTCCTTTCCGTCTTTATCCCTTCCTGGCTATGTCCTAGTCCATGTGACCGCTTTCCATAAGACCGCAGCCCTATATTCCTTCCGTCGGGGTTTTGGGCTTCAAAATCCCGATGTACTCCAACTTTCGTTAGCCCTCCGGACTAGACTTTTGGTCCACACGACCTCCCTTTATACGACCGCAGTCATACTCCTTATCAGGGTTTCAGACTTTCCAATGTCGAAACACATATGTCCTCAAGATTCGCGATTCCTCGAATCCCGACGCGCTCTTTACACACTAGCTCTCCTGGCTAGGCTCCTGGCCAATATGACCGTTATCCCCGTGACCACAGTCTTACCTCTTCGTTGGGGTTTCAAGCTTTTCAATGCCGCAATGCATTGGCTCACGGGATTCTCGATCCTTTGAATCCCGATTCTCCGCTATGCTGACAGCTGGCTCCCACAATGGC
>JASDQU010375345.1:3933-18198 GCA_032191745.1 Picea mariana
TGAAGACCTCACAGTATCCCACAAATATTCCCTTCTTTCCTGAAGGGTCCAACTTGTTTCTCTTTTCTTTAGGTATATGAATAAACACTGGACAACCAAATATTTTGAGATGGCTTACCTCTGGCTTCTTTCCGGTGAACATCTCTTACAATGTCTTGAGCCCAAGTGCACTATGGGACAATCGGTTTTGCACATAAATAGTCGCCATTGCTGCTTCTCCCCATAAGCACATAGGAATATCTTGATCATGGATCATAGTCTTCACAACTTCTAGTATGGTTATGTTCTTTCGTTTAGCTACATTGTTTTGTTGGGGATTATAGGGAGTAGTGAGTTCCCTCTTGATCCCAACATCTTTGTAGAAGTTCACAAATTCTTTTGACGTATATTCTCCTCCATTATCTGACCTAAGTGTCTTAATCTTCCTTTCAGAAAGGTTCTCTATCAAGGCTTTGAATTCCTTGAACTTCCTGAACACTTCATCTTTAGATTTCAAGAAATATATCCAGGTTTTACGAGAGTAATCATCAATGAATGATACATAATATACATACCCGCTAATGGAGGATGATGGCATTGGGCCACATACATTTGAATGAATGAGTTCTAGGACTCCTTCTATCTTGTTGTCCCTATTCGGAAACTGGTTCTTGATATTCTTCCCTTGTGCACATCCATTGCATATGCCTTTAAGGTCACCTTTGAATTTTGGTAAACCTATGACTGCTTTGCATATGTATGGTAGTGCCTTGTAGTTGATGTGGGCTAACCTTCTATGCCAAAGTTCACGTGAGTTTTCAATGGCATGGGTCATGGCAGGCTCTGAGTGACCCTTTAGTTTATACAATCCATTTTCTTCACTTCTGATGATGATTGCTTCATTTAAGGTTTCTCCTTTAGCCCACATAAGAACTTCTCCATCTATAAAGGAAACTCTGAATCCTTTCTCTTCTAAAGATGAAATGGAGAGTAGGTTCTTCCTCAAGCCTTGTACATATAGTACGTCCTTCATTTTTAGCGAATTCCCTGAATTCAGTTTATGGTTTGATTCTCCCACTCCCTGAATGGGATACTGGTAATCATATCCAAGTGTCACTTTCTAAGAAAACTTGTTTTCTGAGATACAAGAGAGAATGTTTCTTTGTCCCATCATGTGCTTGCATGCACCACTATCAATGAGCCAAGTGTCTTCTCCAGGTGTTACAGATCCTGAGAGGGCTGAGATCAAGACATGGTCTTTGATCTGCTCTCTTATCATTTTTGTGGGTGGCTCTTCATATTCAACTACATGGGCATGGAGCCTCTTATGTTTTCTCTTGTATTCTTCTCGTATGGATGGAAAAAACTTCGCAATGTGTCCCATCTTGTCACAATGATAGCATTGTACAGATGAGTAGTCCCTTTCCTTTCGTTGTTCTTTCTTCTGAAATCTCCTTGGATGAGATTCTTTATGATTGAATTTGTTTGACTGTTGAGGCACTTTATGATTCTCCTGGTTTCTTCCTTCCTCTTTTTGTGTGAGTAGATAGATCTTGATCATCATCCCTTGCTAGTAACGCTTCATGATTCGCTACTCTTGTTTCTTCTTGGATGCATTATTCCCATAGACTATCAAACTTCAGCTTCTCCGTTCTGGAATATATCGTTTGGATGGAAGAATCCCAAGGTCTCGTGAGACCATTTAGGGCCATCATTATGAGTTTGTCTTTGTCTATGGTATCTCCAATAGATTATAGTTGTTCTTTGAATTCTGAGATTCTGGAGAATTATTCCTAAATCATTTCTCCTTTTTGCATCCTTGTATTCTTTAGTTGAGTTCTTAGATTCATCTTCTGATTTATGTTCTTTCCTTCATATAGTCTGGTCAAGGCATCAAACATTTCTTTCAGGGTCTTCTTAGATGACACATAAGGAATTAGGTGGTATTTGATTGAATCTGCAATGATTCTTTTGGCTATGATTGTGTCCTTTTGATGCTTTTCCTTTTCTGCAGCATCAACGGGTTCCAGTACTTCTTCTTTGATGAATATTGCTAGGTCATTCTCTTCAAGAATGAGGCCAATCCTATACTTCCAAGCACATAATTTTTCCACTCCTTCTAACTTTTCAACAAGCTTAACACTTGCAAACATATTTTCCTGGAGCTAGGAAAATGACCGAAAAATGAAAGTGCTCAAAATAAAAAACCGAACTTACCAGGAGGTGTGCTTAGCGGAGGCGAGTAACCTGCTATGTTTGGATCTGAGAAAATCCAACTTTTTCTCCTCCAAATTTGATCTGCGGATTTTTGGACTGGTGCTTCTGGTACCTCTGGTGCTCTGGTACTTCTGGTACACTGGTTTTCTAGTACTTTTGGTACTTTGTGAAACTAGGGTTTCATTTTCCGAGGGATCTAGCCACTAAAAAGGTGCACTGAGAATTCCAAACTGATCCTTAGGGGAGGGTGCACTTTTCTAGATGGTTTTGGGGCTGAAAAGCTTCACCATCAAAAAGCCCTAATTTTCATGTACGACAACAGTGACATTTTTCACTTGTGAAAGATGCTTCCTTCAACTTGGCTCTGATACCATGTTAATGTTTAAGCCATTATTATAGTTTTTTTCATTTCATTAGATAACAATAGCATAATCCAAGATCACTGAGAAATACAAAATCACAAGAGACACAACATTTATCCTGGGAAACCCTCTAGGGAAAGAAAACCTGACAAAACTTCCTTAATATAGATAGTCAATACAATGCCAAAAGATCTCTTAAACTAATAAAGAAAGTCCTCTCCCAGATATGTGCCACTCTCTCTCTCCTTATTCTCCAGCAGTAGATCTAAAACTTGTCTCTCAATGAGCAAGTGAGTTGTGTGTCTAAGTGAGGTTCTAGCCTCATTATTTATACAAGTCTGGCATGTGTGAAGTGTCTCTTCATTGGCAGGGCCAACTTCTCAAACTGGGTGGGTAAACCCACCTTTATTATATTTCTAGGCCTCTTTAATATCTGTTGGGGATGACTTCTTATTCTTCCTATTACAATTGTCTTTTGACCAATCTGCAAAAGGGGATTTGGTCCTATTACAATAACCGACATGATCAATCCACAATGGGGATTGATCCTATGAATAATATATCAATAATAATAAGAATACACTTTGCAGTTACATTATTTCAACATCCTCTAGCTTATTATTGAATGTGGGGATCAATGCATCAAGCTTATCACCAAGCTTATCAGAGTGAGTTGTAAAAATAGGAAAGAGATTTGGCACCTAAGTATTTCAATCTAGTAAGGGAAATCAACATTCAACCCCAAACCAATGAAGTGAGGTACACATTTGGAGAGGTATTAGATTTTATGGGGCCTACTTCTCTTTATTTTTGAATGATGGAGTAGAGATGAAGAATGGAAAACCAACCTAAAGAAGACATGGAATACCAATAATATGTGGACAAAGTTGAGAATTGATATACACTATTAATCTATGAGAGGGACAAAAGTAAGCTAGTAACACCATGACTACACAGGTGGGGGAAGATTAATGATGGAGAACACACAAGAAGAAAGAAATTGGAATGACAATTTAAATATCAGGCAATAAGAAACCCTAAAATCACCAAGATTCTAAGAGTCACCAAATCTCATCCCACCACAACAACCTTAAAATATATAATATAAGACATCAATATTGTCAATTAACTAACAATACATGGGAAAAATACATTGAATTTTGAGAATAGAAATTCCCGATTAGGTGATAGTTGTATTTTGGTTTGTCGAGGATAAATTGATCAAAACTAGAGCTTTTCTTTAACTATATAAAATCCACAAACTAAATTAAAATATTTCCAAACTTTTGTAAGTTATCTTATAAACTACTAATTTTATTAATATAAATTTATTATTTTTATAATTAAATACATGGACATATCCGAATTTGCTTTATTATTTCCATATTTCCATTCATCCATTTAAAGATATGATAGTTAAATAATATACTATAATGTTTTATAGTAATTATGCCCACCTTCCAACGGGAGAAGTAACAACCTTATCCAAAAAAATGCCTCACACCCTTAAAAAAATAATGTCTTCTAATATAGTCAAACATTGAAGATTACATTTAGAAAAGGACGTGCAGAATCTCTTCCCAAGTTTTGTTCATTTCAACTTCTTGAATACCTTGATTTGATCCCTCGGCAGACTTTTAACTCGTATTGGCATTTAGTTTTATATGGTGCGTGAAGGTAACTAAGGTTTTGAGATTTAGTTTGCTTTTCTAGTTTTGACATTATTTTATTTTATACTTTTTATTGTTTTGGTAGAGTTTTGACATTTATTTTGCTTTATAGATTTCAAGGTCATAGTTTTTTATCTTTTGTTTGGTGTGATTGGACTAAAAGATATATTTTTCAAATATGAAATTTCATGTTCAACTAATTGGAGATTCATTGGATTGACATTGATGTACATCTACGTTTTCTTATTATTTTAAAGATATATTTTTCAAGATATATTTTTTAAATATGAAATTTCATGTTCAATTAATTGGAGTTTCATTGGATTGACACTGATGTACATCTACGTTTTCTTATCATTTTTTTTGGATGAGGATGTGTATATGTGTTGTTATAAATTTTGATAGAATTTTTGGAATTTGAAAAAAAAAATACTTGATTTGATTGAAATGTTTATGTACAAGACTTTCACCTTGTTTAAATAAGAGGGTTTGTATCTGTCTAGGAGTGAGTGTTATCATGAATATCTATGTATATCCTTATTCTCCACCCCCACACACTTTGAAAATAAAGATCTACATAGAAGACTTGCTTTTACCCTTTTTAGATAAAAAGGTGTGTATGTATCTAGGAGTGAGTGTAATCATGGATATCTATGAATATCCTTATTTTTCACCCCACACACTTTGAAAATAAAGATATACACATAAGACATTTTTTCACTTTGTTTAGATGAAAGGGTGAATATTTTTCTAGGAGTCAGTGCAATCATGAATATCTATGCACATCCTTATTTTCCACCACATACATTTTGAGAATAAATATATCCATGTGTATGTTGTTAAAACATTTATTGCATTTTCTAATAAATATGTATATATTTATGTTACCCCAATATTTATTGAATTTTTTAAAACTTAATAGAAAAATCTTCCAATTAAAATTTGATCCAAAAGTCGAGTGCCCAAACATCTTCAAAGGGGATTGAGTGGTGTTATAATGTTTCTCCTCCCTAAAATTTCAATTGCCTATCAATTTTATCCATTGTCGGTAAGTCTCCAACTCTTAGTACTTATAGTGAATGGACTAAGTAACTCTTAGTACTTATACTGAATGGACTAAGTAGCACAGGATGAGTGTATTCCAATTCTTAAACTGTTTCATATATATATATTCTTTTACTTTATATACATTTTTACTTTATAAGGATGTACATATGTGTGTTATCATAATATTTATTATTATTTTTAAAAGTTTAATAAAATGATTTTATAATTAAAAGTTAATAATTGATATGTCAAATTTTCATTCATACCATTTAAATGAGAATAATATAACACATTTAATTAGGATTAAGTATGACTATTATGGTGGTTATGATGTTTATATTCCAAAATTTCAATATCCTACCCATTTTTTCTTTAGTTAAACTAGGCAAATCTAAACTTGTCAACCTCAGAGATAAATCCTAAATCAAATATAATACTACTTATATTTGATTGACTAAACAAGCAAAGTGATGAAGGTAGTCCAACTCCTAATGTGTTTTATGTTGAATATAGTGTATGTTGAGATTTTTGGGTCCCTATAAAATCGTTATTAGTACTCACCTTTTAAAATTTCAATATCCTACTCCTTTTCTCTTTAGTTAAACTAGGCAAGTCTATACTTGTCAACCTCAGAGATAAATCCTAAATCAAATATAATACTACTTGTATTTAATTGACTAAACAAGCAAAGTGATAAAGGTAGTCCAACTCCTAATGTGTTTTTATGTTGAATATAGTGTATGTTGAGATTTTTGGGTCCCTATAAAATTGTTATTAGTACTCACCTTTTAGGTTAGGAATATATAGTTTGGATTGTTGTGATTTATATCACTTTGCATGTAAATCAAAACTTTTATTAGTAATTTAATTTAGATTTTTATTTGAATATATATATAATGATTTATACTTAGCAATAAATCTTCATCTTATTTTAATTCTTATCAAGGTGAGTTAATGCTAATGTTGCATTTTTGAAGAAAACTTAGGTTTTAAGATAAAAAAGTTAGAAATTGTCACTGTTAATTTATGTTAGGAATTTCAAAGCTAAATAATGCTACTACTACTTTAAAATTAATTTAACACATGCTCATGTTTAATATAGAAATTATCTTTTTATATAATATTTCATATATGGAAACAAACAATATCATTGTATCACCACCTTCATCTAGAAACAAATAATGTCATCTTATCACCACCTTCATTGCATGATGCCTCACCACCTTCATCTAGAAATAAACAAGGTCATCTTATCACCACCTTCATTACATGATGCATTACATGATGCTTCAATAGACTACCTCAATAAGATTTTTTCTTGTTTGAGTAGAAAAATCATATTTTCTTCATACAACTACATAAATAATATGCTATTTATCCTATTTAGATGACCATAACTAACAAAGATTCCATAAAATATCAGGAAAATATCATTTTGTTTATGAGCTAAGCATATCTACATAACTATCATGATGCAACTATGGCATGTGTTTATAATAGGGATGTTGCATGTTACCCACATCCATGTCAAATATCTAAATCAACCTATCAATCATATGCATATTAGATATAGACTTAGGCTTTGGTTGAAAATTGTTTTTTTAAGATTTTTATTAAAAATTGAAAATCAGCTATAAAATTTTCAATAGCTAAATAATTTTATGTAAGCGATTTTATTCATACTTTCTAAGATTTTTATTCATTTCCTTATTTATCTATTGCCACATCTTTAATATATATATATATATATATATATATATATATATATAATTTATTTTCATATTTACCAATTTATTATATATAAAAAAAAAATAAAAATAAAATAAAATAATAATATTAATTAATATATAATACCATATCTTATTAAATATCATAACTTAGATTTGGAAAAACATATATATTACCTTTTAACTAGTCAAGACACCTAGGTTTCAACATGTTTTATGTTGAATGTTGTGTATGTTGAGATTTGTGAGGCATCAACATCCTTATAATGTGATGATCTCTACAAAAATCCACAGACGAGAGTTTGATTTATGAAATAATTATTTCGAATATGCCTTTGGTTTGCAACTAGTCAAGACACCTAGGTTTCAACATGTTTTATGTTGAATGTTGTGTATGTTGAGATTTGTGAGCCATCAACATCCTTATAATGTGATGATCTCTACAAAAATTCACAGAAAAGAGTTTGATTTATGAAATAATTATTTCGAATATGTCTTTAGTTTGCAACTAGTCAAGACACCTAGTTTACAACATGTTTTATGTTGAATGTTGTGTATGTTTTATGTTGAATTTTGTATATGTTGAGATTTTTGAGCCATCGACATCCTTATAATGTGATGATCTCTACAAAAATCCACAAAGAAGAGTTTGATTTATGAAGTAATTATTTTTAAAGTACTTTTGGTTTGCAAAGTGTGTAAAGGTTAAAAAATTTAATTTTTAACATGTGTTTCTTTATATTAATGATACAAAGGACGACATCAAATAATATCCCAATAATAATATCCCCTTAATCCAATTAAGAGAAAAAATATTTATTATATAAAATTTATTTATTTTTTAAATAAATATTTAAATATATTATTAATATCGAAATAATAACATTCCCTTAATCCAATTAAGGGAAAATAGCTTTATTATATAAAATGTATTTTTTTAAAGATAAATATTTAAATATATTATTAGGATTCATTGTGCTTTATCTCTAAGGTCTTACTCAAAGTGGAATTTCTTAGTGTTTAATATATAAGAAATTAACAAAAATACAATTCATCATAACTTTATAAGTGAAATATAATATATTTTATTTATGTTATTAGATATTTTAATTTATATTTATTAGTTAGGATGATGGTGGTAGTTAATTTAGATTAATTTTTATATTTCAGATCTTAAAAAAATGATAAAGATTTAATTGCTTTGGTTTATCATTTAATTTGTTTTAAAATATTTAAAATAATATTTTTCAAAATATTATAATTTTAATGAGTTGATATATCAGTGAAGTTAATAATGTTATAAATATTTTGAAATTGATATTTAATATAAGTATATACATGCTATTAAAAGATAAAATGTTTTTTATCTTCCATCTTCTTAGTATAAAAAAGTTAACAAATTATTTCATCTCACAACATTAAATTGTATGTATGTACAATTCACTAATATAAGATATTTCATGTCATTTTTAAAATTGAATATTATTAGTTATTTATAGAGAATAATTTGCGTATGTTAAACTCAAAAAATTTTGAATAAATTTTTTTATTTTATTTTATTTATTTTGTTTTATCTTATCATACAAATAATTTGAAAATGAGTTTTTGAGTTTTTTTTTAAGTCAAAAGGTTATGAAGTTATTTCATATTATAAATATTTTGAAAATCAAATATGATGTGTCTTATTAAGGATAAATATGACTAGAGAAAGTGTTTTTCATCCTCTATTTTATTAGTCTTACAAGCTTTATATATTCATTCATGTCAAGAGAAATTAATGTTATATGTATTGTGTGGAAAATTATGAAGTTATAAGTTTGTATTCTCGTAACAAAGCTAATTTTGACGTTGTCTTGTTAAATTTATGGAAGATCTATAAGGGTTTGTAAAAGTAGCCACAAACATCATTTAATTTTTATAAGGGTTTGTAAACTTAGCCACAAACATCATTAAATTTTATATTTGGTAAAGTTTAAATTTGCATGCTTATCAACATAGCATTTAACCACTTAAGCATAACTTGATAGACTATCATTTTCATATTCAAAGATTTTTTGAAATTAAAGATTCATTTAAATATTAATATAGAAAAATATACATCAATTTAATACAAAAATTATGGGCTTGTTATGGAACTACCACAATCACTAACAAAACTACATCAAAAGATTAAAAAAATTGGGTCGTCTTAAGACAAGACACCTAAAAAAATTGAATTAATAAGGTCCAAGTTCAAGAGTATCATAAGGCCTCTAACCTAAAACAAAAAGAACTAAACCACAATGCCCATAACAGGGTGGGGGGTCATCATGATCATTTAAAGTTGGGACCAACTAGTGATAGAGAGAGGCTCCTCCAAAGGTGGGCATAACCCATCCTTGTTGAAATTACCCTCAACATAGCAACCAATAGTTAATTCCAAATAAATCACTTATTGAATCAAAGCGCAACTGAGTTATGAACTAAACATTACAATGGAAGTATAAATAAAGAAACCAAAAATCCGATGCACAAGAAATAAATATGTTTCCCATCAACTAAGCTTATCATTCAAATAACGTGAAATCTTACAAGGGCTCCCTTACTAGGAAAATGGCCCAAATGGAAAATAGACAAAGTAAATATGCACCTGATTGGTTGATCTACTGTGAAACTTGTTGTACGATCTTTGTATGGAAACTGTGTGACTGTTATGCCAAAACCCACACAATCTGCATGACTGTAAGGATGAAACTTGTGTAGTCTACGTGACCATTCTAGAACACATGCACTGTTTTGCGGTGGTACATCCCTCTACTGTACAAATTCTCTCTCTCTCTTGTTTTGTCCTAGATCTCTAGATGGAATTGCTTCTCCATCTATTCAAGATCTCCTTGAATGATAGTCCTTCATGATCCAACCTTCTTTGTCTCAAATCAATCCTCTTGATCAATCTGACAAAGTCTCACACAAGTGTAATAAAAAATCCGTCTTTTCTTCTACACTCTCCAATGAATCCACAGTAGCGAAATTCCTTCTTTTCAATCTCTATTTGAAAAGTGTCTCCTTGGTCTCTCACTAATTGTCTCTGTGTTGAATCCCTCAACACAAATGTCTTCCTCCTTCACCCTAGCCTTTCGTTTATAATCATGAGTTATAATCTATTTCTAATCTCCAAAGTGATTGATGGTTCATATTACTTATCACACTCACTTGAGATTTACATGCTACTATTAAATGGGAATTACTTTTAGAATTTTCTTAACTAAATCAATTTACTAATAAAAACACTTTTACTTTAATTAAGTAAATTAAAAAAATAGAAGGCTTTGGACAAATTCCACATGCTAGACACCAAGACCATGCACAAGTACTTGTCCAATGCTACATGCATCAACACGTCCTCTTAGCAAGTAAGGTACTTTGACCACCTAGATGTGGCTCTGTCTTTACTACCAAATATGCTACCATGAATGCTCTCCAATCCACTTGATTGGCTGCTCCCTATGAAACAGAAGCTATCCATGTCATATCACTCAGACTTGTCATCGATGACTCCCCTATGATCATGCTCCTAGAAGCCTCCTTCTATGTTAATAACCAAATATCAAAATAGAATAAAACAACCTCATAATAAGTACTCAACTCCTTGAAAAGGAGAGAATTTTATATAATAAGCCTCTTTGAGGGGAAAACCTCCTTATACACCACATAATTTTCCAAATACAATATGATTCCAAATGAAAATTTATCCTTGTTATATATAGGAGAATAGGAGGTACAATTACAACTAATGGACCCAAGACGACATAACTAAAATAACATTACTAATTCAATATGCCCTAATTAAGGGTTAATGTGCCACTATTTAGGTCTTAACATGCCCCTCCCCTTAAGAGAAGCGTTGTCCACAACACTTGAGTAATTGTAGATGTTTCTGTATAAAAGACTCATGTTCCCAAGTGGAATCTTCAACAGGTACTTTCCTCCACTTAATGAGATACTCTGAAATGGATCTATTCCTTAGCTGGTGAATTCTTTTGCCAGTGATAGCTTTAGGCTCCAATATGATTTTTCCTTCTTCATCAAGTTCTGGAAATATAGTTTGAACTGATATCTTGTCACCTATAACCTTATTTAAGCATGAAACATGGAAAACTGGGTGTACTCGCGAAGATGCAGGAAAATCCAATTTGTATGCCATTGTACCAATATTTTGCAACACTTTATAAGGGCCATAGTACTTTGGTGATAATTTATTATCCTTATTATCTTGCTTGAGGGACATTTGTTTGTATGGTTGTAGTCTTAAAAATACCCAATCCCATACTTCAAAACTTCTTTTACTACGATGTTGATCTGCTTGTTGTTTCATGCGATTATGTTCCATGGTCAGGTTGTCCTTTAAGAGTTGGATAACTTCTTGTTAATGCTCGATGTGATCTTCCACTGCTTGAACCTTATATTTTTCCTTTAGAGAAGAAGTGATGGAAGGTGGGTGGTATCCATAGAGTTCCATAAATGGTGTCATTTTTGTTACAGTATGAAAGGAAGTGTTATACCACCATTCTGCCAAGGGTGACCATTTGAACCATTTTGTTTGTTTATCAAAGACAAAGCAATGAAGGTAGCCTTCCAGAATGTTTTTCACCATCTCGGTTTGTCCATCAAATTGAGGATGATAATATGAGCTATGATCCAATTGAGTACCCAAAAAAGAAAATAATTATGTCCAAAAATGTCCAGTGAATATGGGATCTATGTCACTTACAATAATCTTTGGGATTCCATGTAGCTTTTGAATTGTCTCCATGAATGTGGTGGAAATTGTATTGGCTTTGAAAGAATGAGAAAGTTCACACAAGTGTGTGTACTTGGTCAATCTATCAACAATCACCATGATGACACTCTTTCCTTCAGACTTCGGTAACCCTGTGATGAAATCCATGGAAACATCCTCCCAACATTGACTTGGGATGGCTAATGGTTGTAAAATACTTGGGGTCTTAATTATTTCCACCTTATTTTGTTGGAAAACTAAACATTCTGCCACAAACCTTTGAACAACAGTTTTAAGGCCATCCCAAAAAAATTCCTTCTTGACCCTATGGTAGGTTTTCAAAAATCTTGAGTGCCCTCCTACCAAAGAGGTGTACAATTCCAATAGTACCTTTTGTTTGAGTTGGGAGTTCTTACATAAATATAAGTGATATTTGTACAATAGTGAATCATTTTTCCATGTAAATGTATCTAATGTACTAGAATCCTGCTGCAACCTTTGAATGAGAGTCCACATGTTTTAGTTATTATTTCATTCATCCCTCGCTTCTATTTTCCAATCGGGTTGAATTATAGAGATAACACAAAGAAAGGCCTCAACATCTTCATTCTTTCTTAAGAGTGCATCTACCACAACATTTTGCTTCCCTTTTTTATAGATGACTTCAAAATCACAACCCAACATCTTGGTCACCCATTTTTGTTGTTCTTCTGAAGATAGTAATTGTTCCAAGAAGTATTTAATACTATCATGATCCCTTTTTACCTTGAAGTGTCTACCTATTCGGTAAGGGCAACATTTCTTCAATGCCTGTAGTATTTCCATCATTTCCTTCTCATAAAACGGTTTGTGTAAGTCCTTTCCCTTGATTGGCCAAATTTCAAAATCAAGGGGTCCTCCTTCTTGCACTAGAAAACTACCAATGCCATTTCCCGAGTCATCACATTCCACAATAAAGTTTTTTGTGAAGGCTGGTGTGGTCAAGACAAGAGAAATTTGCAAATTGCCTCTTTAAATTTTTTAAAATATTGAGTTTCCTCTGGAGTCCATGAAAATGAATCCTTCTTAGTTAATGTCGTTAAAGGTGCTTCTATTCTTCCATAGTTCTTGTTAGCACTCCATAAATCTGTTCGGTTGATAAACAGACAATGAAGGTAACTTTTTCAACCAACTTTGAGACCTAAAACTAGCCTTTCGGATCTAGAGAGGGCTCCCTCGAAAATGGCATAATCTCCACGCAAGATATGACTTTGAAAACTATAGCTAGATTTAACACCTATGATATGATGGGTTATGGTTATATTGGTGTAGGAAAGTAAGACTTGGGCTATGGGGTCGGTCTGAGGAAGAGACAGGACAAATGACTCAGTGAATGAACACGAGAGGATAAGTCTAGGCAAGCAACAACCTTCAGTGTAAAACCGTAGTGTGTGGCGGGAGAAATTATAGGAAGTGACTTAGGAACGCTGTTGTGGATGAATTCAGAGTTAGTTTTAGAGGAAAACGTTTTGTCTAAGTGGTGCGAACAAGGGGCATTGTACAACGAATCCGCAGGTTCAATAATTTCGTTCTAAAATAGAAATAAAGAGATATGAAATAAACATAACAAGAAAGCACATACACAAATAAAGAAGAATAATACATCCAACCATTACAACTAGAATCTTATCGTCAAGCTACAGGACCTTTGCATTAAATTTTGGTCAAAACTCAGATTACATACAATAGCGGTTGTCTACCACATTTGCCAACTAACCTTGTTTACATCAAAATGATCCCCATATAGAAAAATAATGTCACCCTTGGCTGCTAGGGTCGAACTACTCCCTCCTAGAATCATGGATCTGTTTTCTTTGAAAGAGAACAATAACTTCAACGGATTCACCAAAAATAGAAAAATCGACTTTGCCAAATCATAATCATAACCGAAATATTATGTACAATCATTAATCATGATCAAAATTCGACCATATGGTAGTGATGAGCCATCATGTTCACTGTTGGACACTCTGTCACCCTTGCACAGTAGGTCTGTGTAGAAATTTCGATACCCAAATGAGTATTCCTGCGATTCTTCTGATCTAACAATTACCGCAACTTGTTAAATACTGAATTTCTTCTACTATTTATTGCGAAAGCAATTTAAACCACAATCACAACCACAATGCACAAAGTGAAATATCAATAACACACAACACAGAAGTTTTACCGGGAAAGCATAAAGCTAAAAACCCCACTATCATATATTATGTATATCATGAATCATGAAACAATCTCATACAAAGCTCTAATCCAAGAGCTCTCAGTACAATCATCTCACACTATCATACACAAATTAGCAAATACATGCACCAATTTCCGTGTCTAGACAACTTGCCTCCTCTGCACAAACTCTGCAATCCAAATTCTCACAATGAATCGAATGAATCGTTTGCACATGCTCATAAGCATATCCACTGCATGTGTGAACAAATCACAACTGATAGCCAACTATCCCTTTCACC
>JASDQU010375345.1:57162-67413 GCA_032191745.1 Picea mariana
ATATATATATATATATATATATATATATATTCAAAAGTGTTTTTAGTCTTTTTTTCATGCTTCTTTCAATCTTAAAAATATTTTTTACCATTTACTTTTTTGAAGTTACGATTTTTCATATAATGTTTTCTCCTTAATTAATTTAATGTTCCATAATTTTTAAATATAGTGAGAAACATAATTTTTAACATATTGTTTACATTTACTTCAATAAATCGAAAAACATTGTAGTTAAATAACACTATTTTTTAATATTTAGCAAAAAAAATCACATTTTATAGCCATATATAATAAAAAACCTATACATTTTGGTACATATTCCTTAAAATAACATGTCAAATAAAGCATTTTTATGGACATAATTGAACCAAAAAAGTCTAAATTTTATAAAACATTATCATTTTCTTTCATATTTTTATACATTTGAAGTAAAAAAATGACAACATTTAACAAAATTTTCCAATTATAGTGATTCCCATACAAATAAAACGAAAACGAAAAAACAATACAAATATTCATCACAAAACAACAATAGATACATCTTTATTCTTATTTTAAAATATGAAAGTCAAATCATTACAGTTATAACTCATAAAAAATTTGTAAAATTGAGCATCGTCTTCAAAGGCATATTTAAACTAATAAAAAATATCATATATCCCAAATTCATCATTCTCAACAGACACATTATCATCTTCTTCGATGCCATTTTGTTCTTCCATTGTGTCATTTTGTTCTTCCATTAGTTCTTTGTTATCTGCAATTTCTCCAAAATGATCATTTCCAATCATTCCACCTAATGGTACTTGAGGTTCCTTTGACAATTTTTCCACCTTTGATTTACTAAAATCTCCTTTCCTCAATCCAACTTCTTGCATTTCATCTGGAAGAGATGGAATGGCATTAATTCTTTGTTGAATAAAACTGCACTACATTGGGTCACTTTCAATGGCTATGCAATTCCTTCCTTTCTATAGGCAAAACGCTAATGTTGTACCTAATCACCAAATACAAAACAAATAATGAAGTTAGATAATGTAAAAAGACATAAATTAAAAATAATAAAAGATTGAAGTATGATTTCATAAATTAGATCATAATTCTTACGTGAACCCGAGAACAAATCCAAAACCCAATCTCCTTCATTTGAAAATTTATCTATAAGATAATTAATTAATGCTTGTGGTTTTTGATAAATGTTAACCATTTGTCCTTTCAAATGTTTTTCCTCATATGTTATCTTTCTAACCACAACATTGTATACCAATATACTACTAGGAGTCTCTCCATCATTTGCATTGGCAATAATAGAATTATAAGAATCATCTTTTGTCCAGGTTGCAAGATGTATACTCTCAAAATCATGTTTAAATGATTGCTTTTTGGAGCTCTGAATATTAAGATTGTGCCTGTAACATAAATAAGTGAAAATTCAATTAACTTGTGGGTTAATAAAATTGTTTTCTAATCTTAATTGCTAAACATACACTTTCAATATCTTACCAAATAAACTGCATCCTTGTCTTTTCTTTCCCCTTGAAGCTTGATTGTACTAATCCTTGTTGTGTGTCTAAATAAAATACTAGAAATATCCAAAATGTTGATGTTGTAACTTATGTAAATCCCATAACCACCATACTGAAAGCTTGGTAAGTATAAGGCTCTGTATCATATCCAATAATTTGGATATTATAACCATGAGGGATATCCACAATAACTAGGGAGTATTCTTTTTTAGGAACAATATTTGCAAGTTTTTCACAATCACCTAATATCATTTTATATTGAACATCCTCAAGCCCATTCCAAATGTAGAGATCAAAGGTGTCATCAATTTGAACATTTTGAGCACGTCTCCTTCTTTCTCTTTCAAACTTGGCTTTTTGAATAATTTTTTTTAAAGTTTCAGGTACTCCATATGCATTCTTCTTTGACATGTTTAATGAAACAAACAAACATATAGTTATATATCTATAACTATTAAAATATAAATAAATAGACTTACAAACGAATAATATGAATGCAATAAATCAACATACCTTTTTGAATGCAACAAAAAATTGTTTCAATACTGTTGAAGAGCTTGAATATGGACAGTTGACTTTAACTTCATCCAAACTTTCTTCATTCAACATCTTGACCATTTCCTCTTGTATTTTCATATACATCTTGTGACTAAATAAAATAAAAATAATGTTAAATTGATATGTTAAACTAAAAAATTTAATTTTCTTGTCGTAACATAAATAAAAATAACTCAACAGACTTACTTTTTAAATTCATAACACATTTATTCCATTGACAATTCTCCCGACCTAACACGTGATAATATAGTTATGATAAGTTTATCATTATTCACCCCTTGTATTTATATCCAAGGTTTTATAGTCATATCATCAAGAATATTTTTTATGTCAGGGCCTGTTTTACTTGTGCCACATATCAATGGTTTAGCATTCTTAGCTCTATGATTTTTTATACTAATATTTTCCCATAGGGTGAAGATCTCATTTATCAAATCACATACCTGTCCAGTTCTAAATCCCAATTGAAAATAGTTATCCACAACTCTAAATATATCACTTCCTTTGCAATTTTTTTCTTTTGTATTTTCATCATCAAGTGGGAATCCTATTTCCATACAACATTGCTTCTGAAACTTAACATCAACATTTGATCTCTCCCCGTGGAATATTTTAGAAAATTCATTATGGATAAATCTCACCCTTTGAATGAATTTCATAGACATTTTGTACTCATTATCTGTGTTATGATCTCATGCCAGTAAATTTTCTTTTGAATCTATTAAAACAAAATAAATTATGCATTTGACTGTTTCAAAAACAAGATTATTGGGATATTCTTTCATCAATTCTCTTCTAGCTTCTGCAGAATGATTTCATCCAATCACATAATATTTGTAGTCAAAACATTTTGATATATAAAATTATTCCCTCGTAGGAACTTCCATTGGGTCAAAAAGAACTAGGTAGTCAACCACATGTGCATATGGATTGTACCTAATCAATGCTTTCAAATTGTGAATATGCAAGTGATGTGGTTTTCTAATTTGATATTTTTCCTACCCTTCTGTGGGTTTATAAATTTGTTTCACATTCAACTGAAATGTGTGTCCATCATCAACTAAGTTTGTCATCCTAATTCTATTTTGAATGGCATTTTTTTTTGTTTTCATAATACCATCCTCTAGATCAACACCTGGTGTTATTATTTCTCTGTTACATTTAGGACTTTCACTATAATACTCTGAGTTAACGATGGCTTCTTGAAAATTATCAACATTTGTTTTGTTCCTCTTATGATTTAAATGTGTTTCATCTAAATCAATGATTTCTTCATAATCAATAGGAATAGACTCATCATCAACCATTGCTCTTTTGCATTTATCTTATTTTTTCTTTTTGCGAGAAGGAGTGATAACCTCATTGGGACCAATCTCAACAAAATATTCATTTGGAGTTTCCTCATTTTCAAATGTAACCCTTTTATGGTTTCTAGAATGAGGATTTTTCTTTCTTCTTTCATGTTCTTCTTTGTTTACTCTTGTAGGTTCACCCTCCATTAATTTTTTTTTTTTCTTTTTCCTTCCCTCTTGTGTCTTTTCAATATGAAAAGCATGGATGACATCCATGATATCATTCTCTGTAGAGTAAATCCCCACTAATATATGTGAAAGTCATTCAACAAAATCCTGTGAAAATAAAATATAACATTTTCATGTTAAATAAAACATTACCATGATAGTAAAAATAATAAACGACACAAAAATAGAAATAAAAAACTTACATTGCCTTTATCAATGTCATCAACGATGGATGCACATAATTCTGAAAAACATTCATTCTTGTTATAATTTCTTATTTTAAAACAATATAGAAACTTGATATAAGTTATCCCTTGTTTGACAAGTGCATAAGCAATATATGTGGATGGCACCAAAGATATATATCGTAACAAACCGAGTGCCTAATAATTTCCTTGCACATGTTCTAATTCGGCACAATACACATATATATGATCTCGATTGTTTCATTGCTTGTCTTTAACAAACCAAGAATATTCTTGTTTGTTTTCACCTTCCACATATTTCCACTCTCTAACATTCTTCATTTCCTTTGATAGCTCAGGTGTTAAGCTATCATTTTGTTTCCTAAAATTCATGGAGGTTCCAGTTGCATTTTTGGATGCCATTATTGTAGGTCGTGATCCATATATATTCATGGATAATATCTTTCCTTCCATTTTCCTATATTAAGATAAAAAAAAAATTAGGCCTTTCACATTATAATAAACTAAAAAACACAACATTGAATATAAAAAACGAATTTAAAAAAAAAGTTAATTTTGTTTTACCCATATCTAAAAAAAACATTTGACTCATGGACTTATTGGGCTTATACTAGGACCATGGACCATGACTTGGCAACAAGGGGCCATCCCTGTGGCCAAGCCATGGGTGTCGGACCATGCCTTAGCTGCAGGGGCACTAGGGCGATGCCAGACATCACCCCAACCCCCATGGCGAAGCCCCAGGCGCGCCTAGGGCTTTGTCGTGGGGGCTGGAGCGATGCTTGGCATCACCCCAGCCCCTCACGGCTAAGGCACGAACATTGCCTAGTGACCACCATGGGCCAAAACTAATAAAATTTAAGTAAAAAAAAGTAAAAAAGCTATTTTTTTTTTAAATTATGCCTTAAATTTGACTTTCTTTCCTTTTTCTTTTCAAAACATCTTAAGGATTTTGTTAAGATTTTTTGAAAAAAGTCTTAAATTTTTTTAAAAGTTGGGTATTTTTTAGAAAAAAATAGAAAACATCTAAACAAATTTAAGGTTTTTTAATTTTTGCATGAAAAAATATTATGTGATTCAAAGATAATCTTATAATTGTTGTTTTGGTAAATTGTAAGAATTTAAAAAAAAATAGCCTTTGAAATGTTAGATTCTCCTCGGATGTCTTGTCAATGTTTTTGCCTTGTAGCTTGTTCCAAATCCTAAAACAAATATTTCCCAAGATATAACACAATATAAAAAGATAAAACAAGACTGTGTATATATAACACAGATGATATACATTATTATTAGTATAACGAATGTGGGATAAATAAAAATTAGGTATATTGTCTACATATATACCTAAAATTATATGGATCATCAATATGTTTAATAAATTTGGGATAAATAAATAAATATGATAAATTGGGGGGAAAGTTTGGAGGGAAAAAGTTGAGGGGGAAATTTTGGAGNGGGGGAAAGTTTGGAGGGAAAAATTTGAGGGGGAAATTTTGGAGGGGAATTATATTTTTTTGCGGGGGGGGATTTAGAGGGAAAATATCATTATGCATGTTATAATAATGTCATAGGGAGGGTGATCATTTCTATCATTCTATGTTATCAGAGAGAAGGGATGGATTTGTCAGATAAAGAAGATTTTATTTTTGAGACATCAAAAAATTGTTTGCATACCTCTTCTGTTGGGACTAGGAAATGCCATAAGAATGTTTGTAACACAAATGAGGTGTCACATTTTTCAGCTAGTCATAATTTTGATCATGGTGCAAGAAATTTTATTCAGCGTGTTCCTCATGAAATTCCTAAATCAAAGGAATTTGAAGGCACCGATGATGAAGAGGAGGAAGAGGATGGCAATAAATCTAGTCAACAGTTTAATAGTACTGAAAATAATCAAAATGTAGGTCAAAGTGGAGACTATGATCAACATTTAAATGATTGGGATGAAACTTTTCCTCCAAGTGAGGAGTTTCAAGGTACTGATGAAGATTTCCAAGGAAGGAATGAAAATGATGGAGAAATTCCCTCAAGTGGAAATTTTAAAAGCAGTGAAGATGACTATGACAATGGAGGACACTTTTTCCCAAGTGGGGAATTTAAAGACAACAATGTTGGTGATTATGAATTTCCTCCAAGTGAGTATTTTGAAGGTACCGATGAAGAGTTTCCTCCAAGTGAGGATTTTCAAGGCACAAATGAGAATGAAGAATAATTTCCCCCAAGTGGGGATTTTAAAAGTAATGATGACGATTATGAAAATGCTAGACAATATTTATCGAATGAGGAATTTAAAAGAAGCAATGTTGGTGTGTTGATGGGTGAAATTGACCGCTCATCAACTGGAGGAGTGGATCCGGTCCAGGGTTGTCTAAATAACCCAAACCATTTGGATTAACCCACCCCGACAGGTTTAGCGGCTCCGTTGGATGATCTAAGTCCTAGGAAAACGAAAGAAAAACTAAGCTAAAGAAACTAATCTAAGTGAAGAAAGCAGCTACAACAAACTATATACAAATCTAAAACATATATATACAGTTTACTAACTAATATCATAAAACAATAATTCTAATTATTAAATGTTCAGCTATCAATACAATTAAATCTCAATTATATATGTACAGTATTTACAAGATACAAATTTTGATCGAAATTTGTGAAAATCATTTGTAAATTGTCTTATGACAGCAAAGTTATTATTTTTTATTTTTTATAATTTTTATGAGAAAGAAGTAAAATAAAAACTATCTAAGCTAATCAATAAGAATAGTAATCTATGCTGAGAAATGAAATAATAACTATCTAACTAAGTAATAAAAACTACAAACTGTATTATATATCTATCTACACTACAATGAATCCTTATATTAATTAACTATTGAAATAAAATGACAAACTGACCTAAAATTAGCGCTTCATATTTGTCCTTTTCACAGTACTCGATTTAGTTGTTTGATGGGAGAAACCCGCACCAGATTTTCCACAAGATTCTCGTAAACAGGAAGCAGCAATGCTCTTCAAATACGAATGACAGAACAAACAAGACATAAAACAACAACAATTTTATAGTTTACAGATCATCACATTTAGATAAATCCCAGTGCGAAGATTTGTACATAACCGTTCATTTAACAAAGAAGATAAACCTTCTATTCATTAAATTCAAACAGAGTGATTGCTGTGAGTAAAATGAGATACATAAAAAATGAACAGAATTTAAATCATAACGCATCAACCTACAACAAATCTTGATATATAAAGTAGTCAATAATTTGATTACAAATTAAAATGCACAAAACTTGAATAAAAGTATGATAAATTGAAAGCTAAAGTTGTTACAAAACATCCACATTCATTTGAGTTTGTATAATCATAAGTCCATAGTCTCTGTTCTCCCAACAGTGATATCTTGTTTACAAAAAATAATAAGTATTTAAAGGCCACAGGGTGAAAAATCCCTGTGGAAATCATCAAAATTATTTACAAAAAATATGGGAACAATCTCCCAGATTCCTATTTTTGCCTAAAGATAACAACCTAAACCAAATCTATGTAACAAAAAGCATGTTCTAAACTGCCACAGCAGATCCAATTCCCATTGAAATTTGTGTGTACCTGTAGATGGGCAAGAGTAAACAATTTTAGATAGCATTTTAATTGTAAAATCAACAAAAATCCAAATTTTATGACTAGCTACAGAATCTCACAATTCTGTAGCTGGTCATATTTACAAACAAAATCATTTTAAAATAATCCAATGATAACAGAAGTGTATGCGATCTATCAAACAAAACCTCAATTACTAATTCAAAGCAAAGCAAATCATTCACGCTAAAACAAACCAAAATTTTAATGCCAATTTAGAACAAACGAAATCGTATCGACTCAATTCAATTGAAACAGACTATATTCGATTCATCAAATAGATCTTTGATACTAATTCAATGCAAACACAATTGTTTATGTTAATTTAAAACTAACAGAATCATTTTTGAATCAATTCAAACAAAACAAAACTATATTCGATTTATCCAACAAATCTTTTATACTAATTCAGAGCAAACAAAATCGGCTATGCTAATTCAGAACAAACCAAATCATTCAAACATCAATGTTGAAATAACATACCTTGGCTGTAAGGATACGATTCAGTCAGGACAATTTTGAGTTAACAATGGCAGTGGCTGCCTCAACATGTTTGAACACGATAGAACCCGTGGTCTTTTGCCTCTTATCGTTGGCTTGCAGTCTATCATTCTCCTTAGACAACACAGTCACCCGGTCTTCCAAGGAATTAATTTTGGATTGCAACAGAGGGACATCTGTGTAGTATCACTCGAGCCAAGAGTTGCATTGAGTGCACTATTGTTGATCGGGCTGAGTCACTACAGGTAAAGCGTCTTCTGAATTACCAGGGGTTCCACTGTCAAAATTGATCCCAGGGAAGTTAGGGTCAGTTTTAGGCACGGTGGGAGGTTAGATATGTAGTCATAGGGTTCAACAGAACAGAGGCCGTGTGAGTATGGGTACTCCTCAGTCAAAAATCACTCAATCTAAGAATCCCAGTCTTAACTCAAAACAATTGGCTTCTAGTCAGTGTTTTGCTTGGGCTTGTTACGAGCACACCTAGATACCCATTGTGCAGCCTTCTTACCTTTGCTGTTGAAATCTATATTACCCTTGCTCTTTTTCCTTACAGTCCTCTTAACAGTCTTAGCATTGTTTTTCGAACATGGGCTAGGCATGGTGTTGGGTAGGTCATCGTTGGGGTAGGTCAAGGGTTCGACAATGGCTAGGAGGGTAGGAGGTGGCATGGGAGGCCCAACAAGGGTTTCAGTGACCACGGTCTTGTCCACCTGAACACATTGAGGAGTGGCAAAGCCATTCCTCAATAGAAAAGCTTGCCAACAGTCACCACTCAACCTCAAATGATGAACAATAATGATCTTAATCAAATAGTGATGGAAGAGGCTGGAGTCGACCTTTTCCCTCTTATAACGTTTGGCCATTTTATACAGACTGCGTAGGAGGTAGTGAGGCATATTCAAAGGGAAATATATGAAATTCATAAGCAACCATAGATGGTAAAGAAACACTAAACCATATCTACCTTCACAAGTCACGAATTGCTTAACAATGGCCAATAAATCATGCCACCTAGACTTAAGGGCAGTGACTGGCATACCTTTGTCACAACTGACAATTTTCCTCGATGTAAATAGAAGCAGCCATGGCACTTCATTCACCTTTGAATTATTAAACCACCTCTCCCCTTTAGCTGCCAAACCTGTGGCTGAGCTGAGGAATTCTTCATTCAGTTCAAGTTGGATGTCCCCAAATTTGGCCCTACATCCATCGAATGTGAGGGCAAACTGTTGGGTGACCGCGAGTTGAAACCCTCAAATTTTTGGATAAAAACTAACCACCCACTACTCTCCAGGTCCTCATGAGCATTGTCGAATAAAAACAGCGTTTGGACGCCATTAGGTTCTATGCGCACTATAGGGGCCATAGGAGAGAGTACACAGTCGATAGGGTGAACGGTGAGGAGGGTTTGACAGACATAGGACTAACATCCCACAGGTTTTCCCAAAGCAAATAGAGGTAGCCCAATGTGCAAGGTAGACGTTAATGCATAGGTGTGCGAGGGTGGTGGAGTGGATTTGAACCATGCAAAACATTCATGCTGACATGTTCAACCGATGATGCCTCGGTAATAGATTCATTCAACTCACTATCAAAGCAATGTAAACCAATGATCAAATGGACTATTCACATATTCAATGAAAGCCATAACATTCATAACCAAAAGATTTTGACCAAATGAAATATGAAATAATCACTCGAAAACATAGTGTTCATAACCAACAATTGGTCCGTACATTTAAATAACCAATAGTGTTTGTATGATCCAAAGAAACCACTACATCGACCATTGCACCATGGGTTTAATCACAATGTTAATGTGTTCTCATGAAACCATTGCACCAAGGAATTTGATCAAAGACAATAGAATATCATACCACCATTGTATCAAGGATTCAATCAAAGACACCAGAACTCATTGCATCACGAACTTATAAATTGAAACCATATTAACAGAAATGCAAAGTGAATAAAGGTTTGGTGTCTTGCCAACTGTATGGCCATTATTGAGTTAGAGGTAAAAGAGTCATGACGACATAAACAAAAAGATCTGTAATAATCCAAAAATGATTTTAATTCCATCGATATGACTTGCGACTCAAGGTTTTCACGCTTGATTAAGGTTTGGAAATCGATGCATAGTCGAATTTCACCACTCTTCTTCCGGACAAGGACTAGATTGGAGACCCATTGTGTGTGCCTAACTGGGAAGATTATCTTAGCATTCAAGAGTTTATTTAATTCTTTTTTAACGGTCGGTTCAAGTTTAGGGTGCATTTTTATTAACTTTTGTTGAAA
>JASDQU010375346.1:5556-18173 GCA_032191745.1 Picea mariana
GTCGACCCTTCAGGAGTTCAGGACTTTAGGACTCAAGAGGTTTGGGGTGCAACATCGAGGATAAGATGAAAGGCAAGAAGGCTGGAGTCACGTGGTGAGATTTCAGGTTCCTTCAGGACTTCAGGAATTTGGGACTCTGGAGGATAGGCGTGCATAAAGGGGAAGGGATGGTCAACGTTGAATGTTGAACTTCCCTCTAGCTCATGCATTAAATGAATACCATGTCCCGCTGTTGGATTGGACGGTGGATGAACCTTTCCCTGTGGGGGTAGGAACTTGGGGATGGTACTAATAAGGTGGAGCCACATGGATGCCACGTGGTTCTCAACTAATAACACCTGAAGAACTTCAGGAGGCCATATCTTGCAAACCAAAGGTCAGATTAGAGACTGGTAACAATCGATATAAAATTACGGGTGAGTATAAGAGGATGAAGACCTTGGAGAGATGATTTGAGATGATTAGAGTAAGAAAAAAATTGATGCCCCATCCCTAGAAAGGGTACTTAGTGGTCGGGTGTGTTACAAATTGGTATTAGAGCATGGTTACAACACTTGGCCTACTTGGGCTCATGAACGAGTCACTTAAATTCTTATTAGAGAAATTTTAGGGGTGACACCCTATGTTACCCCATTCTTAAGAGGCTTTTTTAAACCTCTACTGAAGGAAGGAATGAAACTTCTGCTGTTGTATATGTTTTGAAAAATTTGAGCTGTGTGTCATTCATAAAACTAGTAGATCATTAACTAAAAGAGAATGTTTTATCAACACTTAAACAGTCGGTGGGCCACAGGAAAACTACAACATAAAGGATGGTGATGCACCATGAATTGGGGGAAAGCTCCCACAATAGAGAGGAAGAATCTAATGAAAGGAGGGCGATGGAAACCTCTCCAGATTTGGCTGAAACTGTAAGAACAGATTTGTAAGGCTGACAATGAAAGGTTGATAAAAGAGAAGGAAAATAAAACTGAAATTAATGCATTTCTACTGTAGAGCTTATCAGATATACAAAGGCAACTGCAAAATGGACCAGCAGCTAGTCATGTGGACATACATCATACGAAGAAAACCTAGAGTCCACCTGATATACGAAAGAATGGCCCTGAAAGTGGCCTCACAAGGAGGAGCACCTCAAAGAAGGCCCAACATGGAGCCAAGAGACACTCATAAGAAGAATCCTCTGGTGAGGAAACTGACAACTCCAAGGAATCTTCTAGTAGCAAAACTAGTTCACATTCCAAGAGGAAAAGAAAGAAGAGGAAACATTCCAAGAGTCATGACCCTGGAGAGTTCAAGAAAGCCAAACCACCCACTTTCTATGGAGAAATTAAGAAGGGGGAAGAAGCAGAAGTTTGGTTGCTTGGCTTGAAGAAGTACCTCAGAGTCATGATTACTCTGAAAATTTAAAGGTTCGAATAAGCATTTTTAACCTGAATGGAAAGGCCTCCATTTGGTCGAAGGACCTTAGAAACATGAAAGGAATCCATGAGAAGGGATTTTCATGGAAACAATTTGAGAAACACTTCAATAAGAAGTATATGTCAGAGAATACTTTGATGGGAAGACGAAGGAGTTCAATGAACTCAAGTTGGGACAACTCACCATAGAGGAATATATCAATAAATTCCTTGAGATGATAAGGTATGTGCCCTACATAAAGGATGAAAAGGTAAATATGCAATGATTTGTTAGTGGACTGCCTCAGTCCTTTCGAGAAAGAATCAAATTTGATGAGACAAAGACCTTAGAAGACACTATCTGGAAGGCAAGGCATTGCTATGAGAAATTCAAGAATAAGACAGATCCTCATGAGGACTGGAAGAAGAAAAGTACTTCAGGATTCAAGAAGAAGGGGTTTAAACCCTCAAGATTCAAGAGCTATGGGAAAGGTTCTAAGATGATCCTTCCTGTTAAAAGTGTATACCAGTAAAATTTCCCCTCTCAGAGTGGAAATAAAACCTTTGGAGCAACCTTAGGTAATACTGATAACACAAAGAGAGAACCCTTGAAATGTTAGGGTTGTGGAGAAGAACATCTACTGAGGGACTGCACATATAGGCAACAAAAAAATAGGAGGGTCTACAACATTCAAGAGGCTACCACAGTCAATGATGTGGCTAGGAGCATGCCACATATTTATGCACCCTTGGATAATAGACAAGCCAACCACCAAGATTAAGTGGTGGATATGGAAGGTATGATTGCCAACCATCTAGTTTCCATTTTAATTTACCGTGGTTCTAATTTGAGCTATGTTACCCCTCAAATTGTTGAGAAATTTAAATTGCAACAAGTTAAACATGTTAAATCATGGCTGGTACAACTAGCCACTGGAACCAAAAGAAAAGTAACAGAGGTCATACCGACATTCAATTTCATTATGAGTGGATTTCCCACCCAAGCGACCCTAAACATACTCCCTTTAAGATCTTATGACTTGTTGATTGGCATGGACTGGTTAGCTGCCTATAAAACCAAGTTGGACTATTACAATAAAACCCTAGAATGTGAGAATGAAGAAGGGAGAAATGTAACCCTACAAGAGATTCAAAATCTTGTCTCGGTGAGACAAATATCAACCATTCAAGTGAAGAAGTATTGCAAAAAAAGATGTCCTTTGTATGCAATACAAGTGTTGGACTATGTTGAGGACAACAAACCAAGACTAGAGGACCATCCCATATTAAGAGAGTATAAATATGTATTCGTAGAAGAGGTACCAGGTCTACAGGTAAGAAGAGATATTGAATTTTCAATAGAACTTGCACTAGGAGTGGTGCCAGTGTCTAGAACACCCTATAGAATGAGTACACTAGAGTTGGTTGAGATCAAATTACAACTAAAGGAAATGATGGAGAAAGGCTACATATGACCCAATGTGTCTCCTTGGGGATTGTTGGCACAGGGGAAGACCCAGGGTTCAACGCACCAACAAAACCCTAACTATCAGCCCTTTCGGCAACACCTGTGAAGCAGATGAAGTCTCACCCGAGGTAGAGGCAAGGGTGGTTGCAGGACTCAGGTGTCTGCAACTTTAGATGGGACATAGATCCGTGATTACAACACCTTAATAGAGCACTTAGCAGTTATAGTTCACATTATTCACTTCGCAGAGAAAAACCTAATTACAGAGAAACACGATATTCAACCATATCTAACATATAGATGCACTTACCATAAAGAAATAGATCAGATCTAGCATTCATTCACATTACTAAGCACTAAGCTACTATATCGAATGCATATAAACATACAATACCACATTAATCATATGAACAATAAACAATCACAATGCACAAAGCAACCATAACGCAGCATATACGTGGTTCACCCCCAGCCCGGGGCTACATCCACCAACTCTTCTTCTCTTTTATTATCTTCTATCAATCAACTAGATGCACGAAGCCTCAAAATCCTACTCCGCATATGGCATGAGATTCATGCACACTTTGCTAGATCCTCCTTCCTCTATCTAGGTCACAACACAAAGCCTTTACATAGTCTCTTACAGTCACTTGCACTTAGCTCTGCAAGTTCTCAACATAGCATGCACGAAGCATTTACAATCTGTACTTAGCACTTAGCACAATACCAAGAAAACCTTCTCCCTCTCTTACATCACACAGACTTCTATTTATATATTACAAAAAGGGCCTAAACATGGGTAACCCCATGGGCCGACATCCCCATACCCGTTACATAAGCCCAAAGCCCAAAAAGCTCTAAAAAGGGGCCGAGATCTCGCGATCTCCTCTTTGACTTGCACTCTGCCTTCGACAGCCTGTCAAAGTCCCAAAAGTAGGTCAAACATGGCCAAGGATCCTCAAAACTTGGTCAAGGGCCAACATGCCCCCAACACTGACATGTGACTCATCCCGAGTCACTCTGATCTGGGTAGCTCTACTTCAAAAGCCTTAAGCTTGGCTCAAGCTGCTTCTATCTGTTGCTGCGCCAAGGCCTCCTACTCGACGAACTCTTGGATAATTGCTTCGTTGACAGGTCCCTCTAAGCACTGTTCAACTACAGTGATGACTTGTTCCAGTTCTGCTTCTCGTCCTTCAATCTTTGCGAATAGTTGGCAAACCTCATCCTGGATTGGTTGGAGCCTCCAAGTCACTTCCATGACTTTGCTCTGAATGGTGTGGACCTGTTGTCGAGTAGTGTGCTGTTCTTGGGATCGCTTCATCCTCTTGACTGCTGATAGGGGCTTCAACTGCGTCTATACTGTTTTTGCTTGCTGCTTTGCCTCCCGGAGGTGTGAATCCAGTGCCTTCAATTTAGGATCCTTAGTGAGCCACTCATAAGTCTTGGCACTGTGATCACTTAGCTGTTTACATTCCATGGTAAGGGTCTTGATTCTCTCAACTGCGCTTCGAGCAATTGCTTCTCTTTGATCTCGTACATCCTGTAGAGTGCTGGACACTGTTTGTAGCTCTAGATCTACGATTCTCTATTGAAGCTATTGGATAGCTTCCTCAAGCTGTGCTACTTGCTACTCTACGGGTTCTTCCACTTTTTTCTCTAAGCCTGTCATAGAGCAAAGTGCTCTGCTGATTGCTTCTTTGACTCCAAGCTACTCTGCGAGCAACTACTCTTTCTCTTGCTGGATTTGTTCTTTCTCCTCTTCAAACTTTGTTTGGAGAGCAATCTTCTCTTGGTGCGCAACTCGACGTTGCTCTATGACTACTTTTTGCACTTGCTTTAAGGCCTCTGTGGCCTGTTCTGTTTCTTCCTGTGCATGAGAAAGGCGAGCTTCGGTCGCATCAGCTAGTTTGCAGAGTTAGGTAGGTTCATCTCCCAACTCTGGTGCTTCTGATGGCGGGGGCACAGTGGATACTGCACGACTAGATTGAAGGGCCTGTTGTACCCCTCTAAGTTCAACCTCGATTCTATCGTACATCTCCTCTTGCTTAGCTTCATGTTTCTGCAAGATGTCCCATGAGCCATCTGCTACAACTATGATGATGAAGTCGAAGTCATCGACCGTGAGCATGGTTTGCATCATGGTTTTGCTCGCTCTTGACTTCTTCCGTGAGGTAGGTTTCGTGGGGGAGACCTTTCTTTTGTTCGAGGGATCAACCTCATCAACAAGATTCCTAGGCGGTCTTACTTCGCCTTGCTTCTACTGATCTTCTTTGCCATTGGTTTCTTCTATATCTACTTCGTCATCACCTCCTATTCTAGGTGATACTTAAGCAGTTGCGTTGGATGCACTACTCAAGTTTTGTACTTCTTCGGTCTTCTTCCTTCTACTGGCTCCAAGTGTGTCGTGTTCTTTGTGACTGGCCTCCGAGCTGCCAATTAGTTCGGGATCAGACATTTCTGTAGGGTCAGCAGGGATAAGAAGGTCTACTAACTAGTCCTTAGTTATCTTGTTGAGGTCCTCCTCTGTGAGCTTATAGTATGACTGAAACTCTTCTTTATGCTCGTCTGCACACGTAGTGATATAAATTAAGTGGCGATTTGCGTGGAACTTCATGAGAGGTCTGAACCGGTGCAGGGTGTTCGGCATCATGTGAGGGACAACCTCGATATCCCTCTTCAACTGGAGATAGTGCGTGTGGAATATTGCGTTTGATTGCCATTGTTTTCCCATATCGTTCGAGTACCAGAGCGTGGTGAACTTCGCAGCGAGCGGCTCGAACGGGTCAATGTCCTGGAAGGTCGTACCTTCTGGCATCTCCCAAGTAGTAAATGCTATGAGGATCAGGAGCCAGCTAAAGTGGAACTCATAGCCTTGATCCCGAGCTTCGCAACAATCCAATTCCAGCTGGCTGACTAAGTACTTCGCCTAGTTCATCTGTAATCCCTCYGTGCACTTTCCTATGATCTCAACCACAAATCCTGTGACYTGCGTGGGTTTGTTCTKTCGGGCTAGCTTACCAGCAATCAACTGGAAAKTAAGGTTCATTACACCATTCTGAATGGAGGATACCTTGTAGCCTCATGTCCCCTTCTCTACATCACCATAAATGTCTTTAATCCTTTGTGCCATGGCGTGATCTACATCCTTCCCTAGGTAAAAATCTCATGGATCGGGTCCTTGCATGCTCAATCCAGTGATCCTATGGATCAGCGCCAGATTAACGGTAATATGCCTGTCTAACCATAAATAACTGTCATGGAAGCACGACAACAGGAGCTTAATGGATGCATTAACCTCCTAGTGCCTTCCAAAGTGTCGAATCTTCATCACATTCAAATGGGTGGACTGCACGAGGTTCATAGTCCATGGATGGGGGATTATTTTTGAGTTCTTCCCCTTCATCCTAGTCAAATACTTGTAAGGAGTGAGCATGCTATAGTTCTTACGGTCCCCTAGGTTGAATTCACTAAATTTTAATGTCATGATCTTATCCTGCTGTGTTCTAACTACACGTATCCCCTTCAGGAGGTACACAGTAACCATGGTGTAATCAAAGTCTCTTGGGACACTGTCATGACTCACCGTGCCAGCCAAAGGCGGGATGTAGTCGGGCAGGATAGTCAGGATTAACTTCACGTTCGCCAAGTCATCTCAATGCTTGGTTGTCTTCTCTACTGCAAGTCGATATGGTCCAGATCCGCGAGTAGTTGACGGGGAGGCTTGCACTCCTCGCATCGATGAAACTTGAACTCCTGTGGACATCACTGTCTCTGCCATAAGGTTGATTAGAACTTCTTCGATGACTTTCTCTGCGGCGTTGAGCTCGTCTGACATGCACGCTCAACTCGGATAACTCAGGTGGATGAATGAGTGCTCAAAGCAATAGAACAGGTGTCGATCTCAACAAACATAGTGCGGTAGCAATGAGTTGGCTATGATACAATTCTCAAAAGTGTTTTGAGTGCAATAGTTTAAGGAATAAGTAGACAACGGTGTAACGAATCTTCTCCAACGGACAAGAGGCCATCATCAATGCAATTATGTCCATTGTGGTGCAGTCCCAACGGTCTGATGGTGAACTTTCTAGCCATAACTGTTGTTCTAACCGTTTGGGGGCATCGGTCTAACGGTCATAATGTCTCCAACGGTTATATTGCTTCGCCATGGTGAAGTGCCATGTTGCGCTGTTCTGATGTGTTGGCGAAGTTCTAGTTTTGCAAATCTTCCTTCTACGAAGTCCCTTCTGGAACATTCTACAACTTTTCTATCATTGCTCTCTTCTTACTGAGCTTTCTAGCCTTCTTCCCTGTGATATTCATCTCGATATTCTTCTTTACATTATGATTCTTATCTCTTTTTAGCATAGTAACTTCGCCCTGTTGATGGTCTTTCATAGGGTTGAATGCCAATACTTCTTCTCTGTCTGGAATAGGTGCTCTACTCTTCGGTGAGTCTTCTTGTGTTCTTTCAACTTCGACATCCAAGTTTATGGTTCTGAACAACTTTGATCTGTTATCCTGTTCTTCAATCAAGTGCGTTATCCTCCTAGTCATGAAGTATTTTAATTCTTGCTTCTTTTGTTCTAAGACTTCCTCTTCTTTTCTTCTGGGCTGATCTTTCTCAATCCAAGTTTTTCCTAGTAATATAGCAAATGGGGCATTGTTCTCAATAAATTTACCAACCTCAAAATCTTCCTCCGTCGTAGTTCCATGAGCACGCATAGATATCTGGGTGAGTCTTCCACATAGGGTTATCAACTTTCCTCTAAATAATCCTATTCCTCCTAATGAAGGAATCATAACAGGCTTTCGAAAAATTTCTGAAGTTCTTTCTGTCATGATATTCACCTGTGTTTCCTCATCCAAAACACAGTCAATGTCGAAGTCTCCTATTCTTGTTTCTATGCATTCTTTTTCTTTGAAGATCTCTGATAAGTTGATATTTCTGTGATCATTCATGGTTTCTTTCATTTGCAGTAATACAGTCTCTGATTCTTTCTGGGGTTCTGCCATGGTCTTAGTTTCTTGGCCTTTCTCATGGTTTTCTTGTCTCATATTCATTCTTTCAACCTTAGCAATCATTCTAGGGCAATCTAAAACTTCATGATCCATAGCTTGACAACAAAGACAACTAGGTCTTTTACCAGGGCATTCCTTAGCAAGATGTGCCAGTCTTATGCAATTATAACAAAGGGTTAATCTTCTTTTTCTTTGAAATGATCCCCAACCTTTCTCGTACTGCGCACTAGGATCATAGTATCTAACCTGCAAAAAATTCTTTCTAGGGTCATGCATCCATTTGTTTGTCCACACATTCTTTCTATGCATAGGAATACCATATCTTTCATTATTTCTATAAGATCTACTCATATCAAACCTTCTTTCATTTAGTTGTGCCCTATTTTTCAAGTTAGGACAAAATTTATCAAACATACCTAGATCCATACTTTTGAAACAAAAATTTCCACTTATCTTACCTTTTTCAATCAAAACTTTTCACTGTTCTTACCTTTAACAAAGCACAAAGCTTTAAGATCTTATCTCTTTTCTTCAAATCTAACTTTTCTTCTTAGCACAGATCTTCACAAGTCAAGTAGACTACTGCGCACTAAAGCAACAGATCTATGCACATAGCTTTCTTTTCTTCATTTCCTAGCAATCACAGTTTCAATTCCTGGAAATAGAACCATTTGTTGGCACAGGGGCAGACCTAGGGTTCAACGCTACAATAATGCACCAACAAAACCCTAACTACCATCCCTTTCGGTAACACCTGCGAAGAAGATGAAGTCTCACCCAAGGTAGAGGCAGGGGTGGTTGCAGGACTTAGGTGTCTGCAACCTTAGCCGAGACACCGATCTGTGATTACAACACCTTAACAGAGCACTTAGCAGTTATAGTTCACAGTATTCACTTCGTAGATAAAACCCTAATTACAGAGCATCACAGTATTCAACCAGATCTAACATATAGATGCACTTAGCATAAAGGAATAGATCAGATCTAGCATTCATTCACATTACTAAGCACTTAGCACAATATCAATAAAATCTTCTCCCTCTCTTACATCACCTAGACTTCTATTTATATATTACAAACGGGCCTAAACATGGGTAACCCCATGGGTTGACATCCCCATACCTGTTACATAAGCCCAAAGCCCAAATCCCAAATCCCAAAAATCCCTAAAAAGGGCCCGAGAACCCACAATCTCTGCTTCAACTTGCGCTCTGCCTTCGACAGCCCGTCGAAGTACCAAAAGTAGGTCAAACATGACCAAGGATCCTCAAAACTTGGTCAAGGGCCAACATGGAGCACCAACCTTGTTTGTGAAAAAGAAGGATGGTACACATAGGTTGTGCATAGACTATAGGCAACTTAATAAGATGACCATAAAGAATAAGTATCCCTTGCCAAGGATCGATGACTTGTTTGACCAATTAAGGGGTGTTATAATATTCTCCAAGATTTTCGTGAGGTCTGGATACCATCAGGTCCAAATTAAGGATGAAGACATCGACAAAACATCCTTTAGGACAAGATATGGTCACTATGAATTTGTGGTGGTGCCATTTGGGCTAACCAATGCACCAACCACTTTTATTTGCTTAATGAATAATGTACTCAGTAAATTCTTAGACATATTTGTATTGGTTCTCATTGATGATATCCTAATCTATTCCAAGATTAGGGAAGAGCATGAAGAACATCTTAAGCTAGTGCTTCAAGTACTATGAGAACATCAACTCTATGCTAAGTTTAGTAAGAGTGACTTTTTCCAGAAACAAGTCCATTACTTAGGCCATGTTATTTCTGAAGAAGGGGTGGAAGTTGATCTTGACAAGATCAAATCCATTATGGATTGGCCTACCCCAAGGGATGTGTCTAATATCAGATCCTTTATGGACCTAGCAAGATACTATAGGAGGTTCATAAAAGGATTTTCCAAGATTGGTTGCCCAATCACTTCCCTTCAGAAAAAGGGAGTTAAATTCCTTTGGACATCAAAATGTGAAGAGATATTCCAAGAGCTAAAATGTCTTCTAACCAATGCACCTGTGCTGAAGATTGCAGATCCAAACAAGGACTTCCTTGTGTGTACATATGCCTACAAGGAAGGACTTAGAGGGTTCCTTATGCAAGAAGAACATGTAATTTGCTATGAATCCAAAAAATTGAATGATCATGAAATCAATCATGCGACCCAAGATCTAGAATTGGCTATCATAGTGCATGCATTAAACATGTGGAGGCATTACCTTCTGGGTAGAATATTTGTGTTGATGACAGATCATTATGGGTTGAGGTACCTGTTGGATCAACCAAAACTTAATGTTAGACAAGCTAGATGGATGGCTCTCCTTAGTGAGCTTGATTTTGAAATCAAACATATCAAAGGAAAATAAAATAGGGTGGTCGATGCCATTAGAAGAAGTGTGAAAGTGATTCACCTAGAGACTGTAAGCACCTGCGAAATGAATGTCAAGGAAAGAGTCAAAAGTGCAAAAGAAACAAATGCATTTTTCAAGACTGTAAAATCGTACTTAGAGCAAGAGCCCACAGGGTTGAAGTATGAAGGTTATCAATTGATGAATGATGGCTTACTAACTTACAAAGGTAGGTTGTATATTCTGAACTGTGACGACTTGAAGAGRTTCATGATGGATGAACTACACAAAAGAACATATACTGGTCATCCTGATTATCAGAAGATGATCACGGCCACTAGGAAACTATTTTATTGGCCAGGACTGAAGAAGGACATAACTGATTACTTGGCTAAATGTCTAGAATGTCAGCAGGTTAAGGCGAAACACCGACATCCAATAGGGTTGTTGCAACTCTCTACCAATCCTAGAATGGAAATGGGAAACCATCTCTATGGATTTCATCAGAGGATTACCAAGATCGGCCAAACAAAATGACGCCATCATGGTAGTGGTGGACAAATTGAGCAAGGTTGCGAACTTCATTCCCGTCAAGTCAATTTGCAAGGAAATAGATATTGCCAATATCTTCATGAAAGAAATATTTTGGTTGCATGGCATGCCTAAGGAGATCATATTTGACATAGATACAAAATTTACTTCAAGGTTTTGGAAATATTTATTTGATGGTTTTGAAACTAAGTTGCTATTTATCACAACCTATCACCCTCAAACGAATGGACAAACAGAGAGGGTAAACCAATTGTTAGAGGATATGTTAAAGATGCATGCAATGCATCAACCTAAGAAGTGGGAAGACTACGTATTGTTGACGCTTGAAAGTGCAACAATGAATATTATGCTTGCAAATGATTGCCAAGCTTTATTGTTTATCTATATTAATAATATACTAGTAGGTGGGACCCCCTTGTTATACTCATGGAAATATGGTGGATAAGCAACGCTTATATTTTGTTTGCGTATGTGATAGTAGAAATACAATTTTCTACACTTCATTTGTTTCAAATCAAGGTTTAAAATGTTTATGGTAATATGTGGTGGTTAGGTGATTAAAACATGGAGCTAAATGGGTTGGACATCTCTCATAAAAAATGATAATGATGCACTTTTGAATGAAAGAATTATACTCCTGTTTTAATGTTGTGTATTGTTCATAGCAAAAGTTGGGTGATCTTGAACCTTGCTACTATGGATATGCGCATTGTTTGAGTTGCATAGGGGGTTGTGTTCCTAGCACATTATCTTTTGAAGGAATTCGATATTGGCAAGGGGTGGTGCACTTTGGAATATCGCGCAAAAGTAATATACCATTTTTGTATTGTTGGTTGATCAATGGTTTGGATGTAATGCTATGGTGAGTGGGCTAGTGGGCTTGGCTTGTACTAAAAAATGAATGAGGATCTGAAGGGAGAAGTGACGTGCAATAAATGCACGTTACTCAAAATCCCCTCGAGCCCGTCACCCTAGTCATTCTTGCATTTTTGTCTCTGGTAGTTGTTGTTTCTCTGCCTTGCCCGGTCGTGGAGGAAGTATACAGTCTTGGGTTTTCTCCTTGCGCAGAATTTTACAGGTCTGAGGTTTTCTTACTTTTCCATCCATGAGAATTTCTCTTCTCTTAAATCAAATGTTGGCTCTGGTTGCTCGTGGTCTGTGTGATTCTCAAGCTGTTATAATGTTTTTGGAACTGTGTATTATGACTGCATCTTTGATTTTTTGTGGTGGTCATTCTGGGACTATTGGATCTTAAAAGTTGGTCGCCTAGTCCTTGCTGCATGTAATCGTCTACAAGGAATTGTTAAGTAAAGGTTGCAGTGGAGCCTACTTTGCCATGGTTTTGTTTTCGAGTTTAGCTTTTCTATTGAAATTGGTTATCGCAGTCTGCCTAAACTCTAGGCTTTGTGAATACCCCACCTATATATTGAAATTATTGGTCTCTGTGATTAAGTGTACCCACTCCATGTTTTGACCCTGTGGGTTTTTATGTGAACTATGATGGAAGATTGGAGCATTTCATGCCTTGTCCTCGCAAAACCCTTAGTTTTTGGCTTGCTTGCTATAACCTCACTGTCACCATTGCTTGGTAAAAGTTATATAGTATGAGAACATTGCTACCCAGACGTTTATGAGATCACTATTCATGCTTTTTGGTTGGGCACCGATTTTTATTTGGTTGCTCATTATGCAGTGTTGATAAAAGGGTTGGCTTCAATTGTTTTTTTTTTTTTTGAAGTTGCAGTGTGTTGTTTGAAACCCATACAACCGAGAGAAATATTGCATATTATTGTTTCTGTGATCGATTAT
>JASDQU010375346.1:89983-105529 GCA_032191745.1 Picea mariana
TGAGTTGAGGTCGAACACGATGAGACATCATTTGATTACCGGTCATTGAAGTATACTGTTAACAAACATGAGACAACCTATATATAATGAAAGTAGGTATCAAGGCACCGAGTACATCTCTACAAATGTGAATAAAGGAGTTGGTGTTGAACACTTCAGAGATCCATTGATCATGAGACATTGATGTATTCCCATCTGTCAATGGCGAGAGAGCCTGCCACTAATGACTGCAAGACTCAAGGTACTCATAAAACTCCAGGTCCCATATCCAGAATAAATGAGATGAATTCGATGGAAAGAGACCCTCTAAAAGGAGAGCATTGAGGCATCTCTCATCAGTCAGCACGAGGAACAAAGCATGAGCTTCATGATTTGGTGGAGATCGGACGAAGAACATGTTCACGAACCAATGACCCTGTGTGTCTTTTGCATGTGCCAAATGCAAGCGGTACACGAAAAGGACCCTATGAATAGCAGCCAATGATGAAAAATTGATGACAAAGGTGAGGAAACCACCAATAAGGTAATGGCATCCAAGACACTGCACGAATCCCAAAGTGTGAATATATGTCTTACTGTTGAACACAAGGAAAACCACCCAGTCAACGACTAATGATGAAATGTTGATTGTTGGGTTCAAGATGACCTACCAATGACAAAAGTAGGGCTAGGGTGGATGATAAGACCAAAGTATCATGTGATTCTGAGACAAACTGAGGGTATGGCTGACATGCAAAGTCAATATTTCTGAGGAGTGGCCAACACAGGTTAATAGACTTCCTTTGAACCAGAGCATGAGACATATGGTGGACTCCGGCAGCATGGACTCAATGATGTGATAATTAGATGCAGGAGGCATAAATAACATTCTCTATAGGGACTGGAAGAGTAACCAGTTGGTTGAGAAAACTCTGTACCGAGATTATCTTCCTAAGGTCATGCTAAACCCAAATTTATGATGACTCAAGGACTTAATAACTTTGTGCTCTGTTCAAAGGCGACACGACTGCTACCAATTACAATACAGTATTACCTTCTCGCCTGTCTTTTTTTTTTTCTTCATAATAAATGAATGCTATGATATAGAGGAGGGAACAAGTGTCACAAGTAAGAAAAACTAGTTCCAGCAGTGGAACGTACCTATGCTCAATGCAAGGAAATGCATGCGGGAGATGGACACTCGAGGTGATGTTCCCTCCAGGGTATAGGGTGTCAAATTGCGAAGGATAAAAGCAAGGCTCTGCTTTGTTGAGGATGCAATCTTCTTAGGCAATGGTTTATAACGCAAAGCGAGAACAGGATAAAGGCTCAATACAACAAGTGAGGGTATGAGATGCAATCACAACTTAACGCCAAAAAATGTCCTTCTTTATATCTTTTAGTCTACTTGGTGTGAAAAAGGGGTAAACTTGTGCCAAATAGACATCTTTTCAAATCCAATTTACGAGTGTGAAGAAGACAAGTTCACTTGGCAATCTTTTCTATTTTTGATAGCGAGTCAGAAAAGAGCTTAACTAGGACTCATGATCTTTCAAATCCAATTTTAATAGGTGTGAAAGGGACAAATCACTTGGTGATCTTTTCAGTTTTTAGATGAGTCGGAAAAGAGCTTAACTAAGACTCGTTATTGGGAGTCCGTGGGTAATAAGGATGTGTATGTATGAATGAGAAATGAGGCTCATTGTAAAGTCACATATTGAATTATAATGAACTCTCGGTCCTAAGAAAAAAAAAAAACTCGGCATGGGCATCAAATGACGAGGTTCTAACTAGGGTACCCATGTTTGGTAATTCTCTACCTTTTATTAACGATGCTATTAATAGTAGATGGAGGTTTATGCGTTACAATAAATGGGTTTGTACCTAAGGCATAAAAAGCGGTAGTCGAAGGATAATGCAAAAAAATGCACGATGGAGTAGATACCTATCTTATATGATAGGTTATGAATATACTTGCCTGAGGAGACGAACGACCAACCATGACATTGAAATCCACAATAAAATTGAGTTGAAACTACATAAACCAACTTAAAACCATTCATGAATTAGTCCATTAGACAAAACAATAGCATAAAATTATATAAGTGGGTAAAAAATGGCTTATAAATTGTAATAAAATCAAAATTTACTGTTTTATTTTCATTTTTACCCAGATAGTGTAATTTGGACTAAAACACCTCCATAATTCAAATGACAACCACGGGAGAAATAGGCAACGAAATAACGCACCGTCTAGACTAGGTAACTCTTCATCCCATCCTTTTCAAATTCAGTGGTTTACATTTGTGAGTTAGGTTCTATTTTGTTAGTTTTTAAGGGCGCAAATTGGGTTTTTCTGTATACGCAGGTTTCTCTGAATAGGTCATGTATATGACTAGATATACGCCACTGTGTGAACCACAGGGGGCATATATCAGGCCCTACCCATGATTGTTTGTAAATAAACTGTGTATATGTGTGAAAATGGAAAAAAAANTTTTTTTTGGTAGGATGGTGTTGGAATGGAGAGAGCGAGAGAATGAGGAGGTAGATGCAGTAGTGGATAGAGATCCGGTGGCTCAAGGGGCTTTAAAAAGATGTGGTTTATACAAGTTTTGGGTCTTGAAGGAAAGAGGGCCCAAGTGAGGTCGTTGGAAATGATGGTGGGCTATTGGGATCCTGATAGCGAGAGCTTTATCCTTTATGGACAACCATTAAGGATCGAGGTAGAGGAAATCTACTTCTTGACTCGACTTTCATGTCAAGGAGAGGTTGTGGACCTCAAGTCACATGGGGCACTGAGTGGGATGAAGGTCAAAGAATACATCGAGGCCCACTGTGTTGCAGGGACTCCCATGGTGGGAAGTCAAATCCCTATCTGGGCTATAGGTAACCTCAGCCTGAAGATTATTGTGCTCGTGCTTACCAGGATCATAGGATCAGCCTTGTTGCATCAAGCATTGAGACCACTTATGTTTTACGCACTAGAGTGTGCGAGACCCACCATCTACGATTGGTGTACCTCACTGCTGACCAACATGGAAGGTCAGTTGACAGAGTTCAAGTAGGGGGGGAAGCAAAACTTTGGGTTTGCCTCTATCCTTTGCAAATTCTTTTTCAAGCGAGCCCCAAGTCTGGAACCTAGAGTGGATATTATTCCTAGAGGACCACATGATCCAGCTATGGCACGATGGATCAAGGTCATGAGACGACAGGGGGGAGGTAGGGTGGTGACACCCTACAATGATGATTTTTTCTTCTGGTGGCGGAGAAAAATCATAGCTCTGGATGACTATCCCTATGTGAGAATCAATTTCAGAGGAGATCCTGATATGTCACTTCCACCAGGAGCCGCCTACATTTCCATAGGTAAAAAGTTTTTATATATTTCATTTTTTTGTATTTTTGTATTGAAGAGAACAAAAATATTTTCCGATGGTGTTTTAAATATTAACTCGATAATTGTGTGATTGCAGATGTGGGTCCACAACAGCCAGAGGGATTCCTATGACATAGGCAGAGGCACCGGGGAGATGAGGTAGTGGGGGGAGAAGCAAAGAGATTCCTACAGAACATGTAGGGTAACCAGTCTCGTTTGACACAGAGGATTCCTATGGTTCAGGTGGAGAATCTACCTGAAGCCATGCAGCGGCAGATTGTCGTTGTACCTAGAACATGGGTATGACTCTTCCAGCGTCTCGCAAACACTGGGGTTTTCTATCATGATACACATATGGCGCCAGAGGCGTAGATGTCATGGGACATGTATATAGGTTGTATATGTATTTTGAGGGTTTTAGCCCCAATTTTGTAATATAAACACCATATTTTTTGGAAATATATAAAGAGGGATCTTCGGCTTTACTCATATATTACAATGTGTACATTGATTTAATGGTCTTCTTTGCTTTATTATTGTGACAAATGCCAATCTAAAACATAATTAGCATAGGCATTAGATACATGATTAGAACTTCTAGGAATGTGAAATTGTGTAATAAAATCAAATTGTCATTCTAAAAGGCGTACCCATAGGAATTTATGGAGTAACATCAGATCACGCACATGGTAATGGATGTTCAACTGACATATGATTAACTAAGAATCTATAAAAACCTCTAGAGAGAGAATACCATGTGAGATAGCATCGCGCAAAAGTTCTATGACGACGCTATATTCGACCACATTATTCGTGGATGGCCCTAGGCATACACCACCTAAAGACACCATTAGACCCTCAGGTGAGTAAATCACCTAAGAGGAGGAACCCAAGTTCCATGTATGATCACTAGCTCTGTCTGTGAATCCTAGGTAGACCGAAGACTCCGTTGACATGTGCCAACCAAAAGGGAAAACTTAATAAGAAAGCTGAACACAAAATGAAAAAAGATGTATATACACTAAATTTACATTAGTATACAAAGGGTTTTTCCCAAGCCCAGGGCTCAAGCGTAATACCTTTTCAAGTAGAGCCCATTTCTGGGCTCGACCAATTTCTTCCCTTCATAATATTTCAATTCGTAGGCTCCTTTTTTCTAGAACACGTCACATGATATAAGGGCCATGCCACGTGGGTTTAAACTTTCCTGCCCCTAGCGGTTCTTTGGCTTGGTCATACAAGAGGACCAAGTCACCCTTGGTATACAACCAGGGACAGACAGACTTGTCATACTCAACCTTGACACATTTTTTTTTTCCTCGATAGCCGTAAAGGTGTCTCAACATTGCTCGTCAAGACTCTCTAGGTGCACCAGGCGTCGCTATAATTCTGAAGTGTCAGGTAGGAGATCGACTACCAATTTGAGAGAAGGGATTTCACATTCAACAGGAACTATCGACTCCACACCATGCACTAAGTGAAAAGGGGAAAAACTGGTGGTAGTCTTAACCGAGGTTTGGTATGCCCAAAGCACAGGATACAACATGATGTGCCAATTGGAATTACTCTGACTGACAGTTTTTTGGAAGATGGTCTTGAGAGACTTGTTGACGGCCTCTACTTTCCCATTTTCTTGGGGGTAATAAGGAGATGAGTGACCATGTTTAAACCCCAGCTTAGATGCTAGTTCTACCATCATTTCATTCTGAAATTGACTACCATGATCAGTGACAATCTCACTCGGGATACCAAACCGAGCGATAATTTGGTTGAACACGAAGAAGGCTGCAGTCTTCCCATCAGATTTTACAATAGGCATGGCTTCGGCCCACTTGGTAAAGTAGTCGACAACCATGATTATGTGTTGATTCCCCCCATCCGAAGTTGGGTTGAAATCAACAAAATGTACCCCCCACTTGGTGAAGGGACCGACCGTAATGATTGGGTGAAGAGGGGCTGGGTGCGAGTGCATTTTCTAAGTGAACACCTGGAAAGGGGGACACTTCTTAATTTCTTCAATGCAATCTTTAAATATGGTGGGCCAGAAGTAACCGGCTCACAGGATTTTTTGGGCTGTCGCAAGCCCAGATAGGTGATGACCACAAGCCCCTTTGTGACAGTCATTTAGGACTAACTCGGCTTCTTCATGAGTTAAGAAATGACGTAAGATACTATCTATTCCTCGACGATACAAGGTGTCACCGATGATGGTATACTTTTTGGCTTGGTATCTAACTCATCTTCGATCATCTCGTGAGAGATGCTGAGAGAACTTCAAGGTTTGAAGATATAAAACAATGTCTCCATTCCAGGGGTTAGACGACGAGACAAGGAAAATGTGTTTGTCTGCAAATGAATCGACATGGATAACATCCTCTTCTAATCGTGGGAAATTGGATATTAACTTTGCAAAAACTAGTGACTTCTTGGACTTGCCTGAAGCAAAGTCGAGATCAAATTCTTGTAATATGACAATCCATTTATTATATTTCCCGCCTATGATATGCCTAGTGAGGATGTATTGAAATGTATTAACATCAACGACTACAGTAGTTTTGCAAAGCAATATATAGTGTCGTAAACGTTGGACTGTGTGAACAACAGCCAAAGATAACTTTTCGACGTGAGAGTAATTAAGCTCAGGACCGACTAAATTTTAACTGAGATAGTAGATGACGTGCTCATGGAGCTCATCATCCTCCTTAACTAGAACCATATCAATCGTCTCTTCAGACACGGAAATATATAACAAGTAATCTCTACTGTAATCAGGAGATTTCAACAGAGGAGCCGATACCAAGGCTTTATTTAAGGCATCGAAAGAATCCTGGGCTCACTCATCCTAGATAAACAGGGTGTCTTTCTTCAGTAGGCACATGAAACCCTTAGTGATATTGGCATAATTCACTATAAACCGACGCAGAAACTTAGCTTTCTCTTGTAAACCTTGAATTTGTCTAATTGTGTGCGAGGGAGGCAATTAAAGTATTGCCTCAACCTTAAGAGGATCTACCATGATCCCAGTCTCGGAAAGTAAAAATCTGAAGAGACAGCCAGATCTAACACAAAAGATGCATTTGTGAGGGTTTAATGGGATTCTATAGTAACGACATCTTTCAAAAACCAGCCGAAGGTGTGTGACATGATCCACTCTCTTGCGAGAGTGAGCAACAAGATCATTGAGGTAAGCTTCAACTATATTCTTGAGATCGTGAAAAGAGAAATTCATGGTGTGTTGGAAGGTTGCTCTGACATTTTTTCAGGTTGAAAGGCATTTTTTGGTATGCAAAAGTACTCCAAGGACATATAAATGTCATCTTGTGTTGGTCCTTAGGTTTGATCTGGATTAGGATATATCCTGAAAATCCATCCATAAAGGAAAACATTTCAGTTCCCACACACTCATCGAGAATCTAATGAATGAAAGGCATCAAGAAGTTATCTTTAGGACAATCTTTGTTCAGGTCACGAAATTCCATACACACACAGATGGTTCCTTTATTTTTATTCACGGGACCGAGGTTGGATACCCATTCGGTCAAGGGAATTGGGTAGATGAAGCCGACATTAAGTAGCTTCTCCACCTCTACCTTAATAGCGGGGGCCTTCCTAGGATTAACATCTCTAAGATGTTTTCGAATAGGTTTAGCATCCATATAAGTTCTAATTTCATGTTCGACAATATGAGGGTCGATCCTTGGCATCTCTTCATATGACAAAGCGAATACATCTCGAAATTCTTTGAAGAGGTTGGTGTAGATCATAATATCTTTTGGCAAACAATCCACACCTATATTTACATTCTCAATTTTTCCAGGGGTACGAGAGATGTCGATCAAGATGATTGGAGAAATAATTTAGATATTTCCTTCAGCATAAATACCATGTGTATCAAGTGGAACTACAACGTGACCGACTATCTCACTCAAGGTAGACCGAAAATCATCTTTCTCGATTCTTTCAAGAATTGGGAGAAAATAAGATCGATGATGCATATCGTCCCAAGGTATCTCAGAAACATTCATGGCTTCAAGGATGGCTTTGTCTAAAGGTAAAGTATCATCTAAGAAATCATGTGAACAAGATAACAAAGTGGCCCATACGTGCCTAAGAATGGGATCTTCCTCGTCCGTCTACGAGGTAACAGGATCAGGATCGACGGAAGAGTCAAGGATAGATTGATACGCAATCTCCGCTGTCGATAGTGGCATATCCATGCCAGCATATAACTGACCTTCAATCGACAAAGTCAAAGAAGGTATGGTCCAAGGATCACTAAAATAGGAAGTGTGGAAAGGAATGGACCTCTCTGCTGAATCAAGCCTACTAGACATGGAGTAAACGTGGTGAATCAATGCCGAGAAGTAAAAAGTACCCATGAGGGAAGAATACATTCCAACAATGATATTCTCAGTTCTCAGTTGAGAATTGTCAATCACAAGGATCGATGGTCCAACAGATGCATTAGGACTAGAGTACGCAAAGGATAATTGGTCGATCGTCATGATCTCCCCCTGATGAGGAAAACAAATTACATAGAAAACAGACGATACGATAGTGACCATAGCATAGGTCCAATTGCGACCTAGTAATAAGTTATAATCGATAGGTGCATCAACTACCGCTACTTCCACCTCTACCATGTTACCACCTAACTAGAGCGGAAAGGTGGGGAGAATACCATGAGGGTGGAAGGAATGACCGTCAAATGCAGTCAGCATGTGTGACGACTTGGAAAGGGTCGGAGAACCGATATATTTCCAATAGACCAGGGACATCATGCAGGTGGCAGCACCTTCATCAATGACTGCTCATTTGATAGTATACTTGGAATACTCCACATGGATTTGAAAATCCACATGGTAGGGTAAGCGAGGATTCACGTCTGTGACATCAAACTTGATGACTTTCAAGCCACTAGGTTCTAGAGCTCCTAAGGCAGAGAGTAAGGCATTCCTCTGTGATGGACACGTCTGGAGTACCTCCAAAATCGACATCACAAAAGGGGTTTGGCCCAGATCTTCAACAATAGAGCAGTTTTGGGTGGCTCTAGCATTAGGTTTGTGGGTAGAGCGCTTGAGTACTCCTTTCAAAATTCAAGGTGGTGGCTCTAGTTTCTCGATCTGTAAGTTCATCTCCGAGGGTGGAGGAGGAGCTTCTAGGCTGGTACTAGATTTTGAAGAGATATAATCTTGAGAGCGGGTGGCTATATCAATTTTCACATCGACCATATTGATGAAAACATGATCGCCATCTTGCGACAGTGGGTTTTAACTTCCACCAGACGCATTTTCGGCGCTCGAAGAACTCGAGGCTAAGTGTTGGTTGTGTGAGAATGGATTCATCAGCACAGCGGGCAGTAGGTTTAAAAGCCTCGCAGCCTCCGCAAGTTTGGGGCACAAGTGGGTAAGGTGGTCATCGGTACAAAGTTTACAAGGAAAATTCACCTTACGCTTCTCTTTCTTTCCTTCTCCAGCATTGTCATTTTGTTTCCCATTATTATCTTTGTCCTTGGTTTTATTATTATTCTTCCCACCCTTACGATTATTTCGACCTTTCCTTTTATTCCCATCTAGTTGTTGGTTACCATTTGGGTTTTTCGATGATTGCACGGAATGTACATCCGCCGACTAGATGGGTTTCGAGGATCCAGACGAAGTTGGTCCTCCGACAGAATTTGTTGTCGAGTCTGTGGATTTTACATTGGCGGACCCTACAATGCCATCGGCATGAGGTTCAAGAGTTTGTCTAGGATCATGATTTGTTCGCGGTGCGTCTAGAAGAAGGTGGTATAACATCGTAGACTGAGCATATATCAAATCAAATTGTTGGGCTCTAAGGATAGCTTCTTCCTCGCTGAAGACCTTGAAAGTAGAAACGTCCTTTGAAATAGGAGTGTGTAAAGACTTTAGGAACCATTCTAGAAGAAAGGTCGGGGGTATAGTAGTCTTAACCAACTGCCTTCACCTACGCCATTCTTAGATATGGTCTGAGATGTGAGTGTCAGTACCCTAGTGTAAAATTGACAAAATTTCAAGGTCAGCATCATAACGAATGGGCAGTTGAAAGTGAATGAGAAAGTCTAGAACCAACTGATGGAATGACCCATATGTCCCCGTAGGTAGCTCAATGTACCATTGTGACGCCACTCCAATGAGAGTGCGTTGAAAAAATCGTAACCTATTAGAATCATGGTTCAGAGAATTCGATGAGCACCAAAGGTGAAAAGTAGTGGCATGATCACCAGGGTCTTCGCCATTCTTACCTTCAAACTTTAGAATTTATAATGGAATTTTGGTAGGGACGGGGGGCCATGTGGGGTCATGACTCACCGGTTCATTCATTAGTTTAGACAAATCTGGCACATTAAGTGTGGCCAGAAAGGGAATACGAGGTTGTGACACCTGACTCCATCCTCCTGCAAAATATTGTGTGTTAGGAACTACGTTCCATCCAAGATTCTGGTGAGGACCAAAACCTTTTTCGGAATTATAAGACCCTCCTCCAGGCTGATTCGTAAAATATGGATTGGGCATCATTCCAGCAGGAATGTTCTGACAAGGGTTATGAAAATTGCCCCAATTTGGATTAGATCCAAGCTGGGAGTTGTTAAAACTTCCCCCAACTGGATTAGATCCAGGCTAGGGAGTTCCCAAAGTGTAAGACTGGCCTCCTCTAGGTAGGAACTTAGAGGATTGAAGTGGATTCATCATGCCAAAAGTATTGGTTGGAATTGGCACCGAGGGGATAGGGATATAGGGTGGAACTTGTCTTCTAGCTGGGTTGTTCCATCTAGCCATAGAAGGATTAGACCTGGGGTTAAGAATAGGGACACTCCCTACATTAGGGTTTGCTTGGGGAATATGAGAACAACCAAATGAGAAAGAAGTGTAAGGAGGTGTAGTGCCCCCAAGTCCAAGGCTAGCGTTATGGCCAACAGCTAGGATGGCAGTTGAAAACTGCAAGGTGAAGTTAGGCATGCCATAAGAAAATGGACTAGAAGCCATGGGGATGGTCTAAAAATTGTAACTCGACGAGTGGCCAAAACCCCCAAAAGGGTTCAAGGAAAGAGATGAAGAATTAACTACAGGTTGAGTCATAGTACTGGTGTAAGCCTCTGACACTGCAACTTTAGCGGCTTCAGGTGTCAAAGGAGTTCCATTAATTATAATGGGGTTGGGATTCGAAGAACTCCCAGTGTTCTGAAGACTAGACTCAGTAGTCATCCTTGTGGGACCATAAGTCTGAAAAGTGGATGTGTGTGTACCACTAATGATAACTCTACGCCTTTTAGAAGGCAAGGACTTGAAAACCAGTGGTAACTGTAACAACTGACAGGACCTACGAGGAAGTTGTTCCGACTCCACGACGACTTATGACTCTTCCACAAATAAAAATATATCCTATGTCCAACTAGTAGACAAAGAGCATACCAAAAATTCAAATGACCAATATGCATGCAAATGGGCTAAAGTGGTTGAGTGGCCTCCCTCGCAAAAGAAGGTATGTCTCATCCAGGAGGGACCTAAGACTCCTCGCTAAACTTTGGAGGTAAAAGAATCAGTTATAAGGGCCCTCATGGGCTTAACAACCAATTGGTCAGATCCCCCTGGAGAGGTAATCCTCCATAAAGGTTCTGTGTTGTCCAACCCTTATCTGACTCAGGGTACAAGCATAATAACCCCTGCAAGTAACCTATGAGATACCTAAGTTAAGCAACTAATAAACCACTGTATAACCGATGCACAGGGAAGTAGTTGTAAGTCTAGATCACCATATGGGCAGGGTAGCAAAGCCCAATACTTGAAAGAACCACCTCTCACAGAGGTATGGGCACTAGCAAGATCCCCAAATACGAATAAATCCACAGAAATATATCTGACGCTAGGTGAGTATCCAAGAGTTATCCCTTCAACTAACTTTGCATGACCTCGTGATTAACTTCTGTGTGAGCGGAGCCTCCTGATCTTATCGATTATACAAGGGACTTATCAACTCCCTGTCTCAGACACATATGTTGATTTAATTTCCTTAGAGAAGTTTACTCACAAAATCCTATTCCAAGGCACTAAATCCTAAGCTAGTTTGTGCACCCTAAACATAAAATCATGACTAATCAATTTTAGTTTAAAGCGTAAATTTTATTGGCCGTGGTTACTCAAAAAGGTATGGAAGTGAAACTCATGGTGTTATGACTCTGCCAGAAAATAAATATGGATATAATACAAAGTCTATCTTTAACTTTTCAATGAATGATATGCTAATAAAAACAATGCAGTCTTCAATTTCAAATCTGCAATTCAGAAGTAAAATACAATCTTTTGCTAAATGTGCTAAGCTAATGATAAAAATTCAAAGACAAAAATGCCAACCAATGCAAAATGCCTATTTTTGTATTTTCAATAGTCTAAAAAGAAAATGCATGGATTGATAAGCAACTTGACATATGAATTCTACTATGTATAAAAGCAGTAACTTCAAGCAGAATACCAGGTAGCCAAGCAAACATCCCAGAATCCAAGGACAAATTGAAAATAGAAAACAAAGAGAAAGACTACGACCAAAAATTCAACTCCAAACAGGCTTCCTGTCATCCCAGATAATCTCAAAAGACACTACAGAGACCTAAGAAGGCTCAACAATCTTTAAATCCTACCCAACAGTCACTCAACCAAGCAAACAAGCAAGGGGAAGTGGTATACGCGATTGTTCAGGAGAACAGAGCATATATACGCTTCTTACAATGAGACAACAGGCATGTATACACGACTGTCAAGGAGAAAAGGGAATATATGCTTTAAAACAAGGCCAGGCAAGGGTAAAAGGATGAAAACTCAGACTCAGAGTGAACATGATCTGTCAAGCAGTGATACGACAAGAAACACAAAGGAAAAAGAGAAATGTAAGAAGAAAAAGTACGTCAACCCTTAGAAGGAAGATCTCTCCCCAGTGGAGTCACCATTTCTGTTACAAGGGAAAAACTCTCTATGGCCAAGGGTAAACCACAACAGACAGATGTGACTGTAGAAATCAACTCAATTCCAACATATGCTATATGGACTAATGTGCAATACAAGAAAGAGGCCTACCTCGATCCAACGTTTGATGATGTTCCACCATTGAGCACTTTGACCCAAAGCTTTATACCTACAAGAAGTTCTCAACAAACAAGCGAAGCAAGTAGATAGTGATTATATAAAGGAGTTAGCACATTAGATAGCATAATCCATTAATAAACATTACAAACACACCCATGGATAATAATCATATATTTGCAAGATACCAATAGGAAAGGAAAGGAGTATTTCTATTAATATTTGATCAGCAGAAGCGTCAACATTATAGACTTCCGTGTCGGCATGGTTCGAAACCAGGAAACCAAGTTCCTTCTAACTGGGTCTCCACCACTTCAATCCTCCACCAAAGGCAAACTCATGAGAAAGAGGAAAATAGGTCCTCTCAACAATAAGGGAAGATCTTGGAGGTTGAGCACTGTGTTCAGACTTGAGGGACAAAGGGATGCAGACTCAATATGAAGTAATTTCTCCAGAGTAACTTTGCTCTCAAAGTTGAATGCTTTCTACCCTTTTCCATAGTTTGAAATTGTGCTCTTATAGCCTCTAGAATGAAACTGAAGGGTTGAGTCAGAACATTTCCAGTATATGGAAGGCCAAGGATCAAAGATCTTTTGTCGTGACATGGAAACCCAACCTCATTCTGTATTTTCTGGCAAAAATCTGGACATACGCGAGCTGTAATGGAGCAGTAAGAATATACGCATCTTGTATAACTTATAGGGAGTGTATATGTGGAAAAATTTATATTTTTAGCTCTGGATTCATCAAAAAGGGATGAAAAGTCTGCGTAGGGAAATGTAAAAAGGCCCTTTGTGCAAGATAGAAATAGTGAGGCAAATTTTTCTATAACATTCATAACAATCATCTGATATCAACCTGCACAGAAACAATTTTATGATATAAACTGAATCATCTGGGCCAATATTTCACTCACATCTATGAGATTTGAAACAATATTTTCCCTCAAATTAGAACATCAATGATGGGCTATCTACCTTATTCTTCTCAAACAAGGAAGAATGATTGTTCCGATTTCTAAACCTGGACCATTCCTCACCCTGGGCCATTCCTCCGACAGTAAACAAAGTGTAACCTGGAGAGAATGAATCTTCCCTAAGGAATGTCTGTCCCTGATTGCTGAGCCTAGACCATTCCCCACCCTGGGCCATTCCTCCGGCACTAAACAAAGTGAAACCTGGAGAGAATGAATACACCCTAAGGAATGATTGTCTGGACCATTTCCTTTTTTAACCACAAGAGGAAAATATTGTCCTGTACCAACCTCCAATATAGACCATTCCTCATGTTAACCACAATGAGAAATCATTGTCTAGCGAGGTAGGCCAGTCTTCTTGAGTAACCCTCGAGAAGAGAGAGTTCCCTAGACCACTCCCCATATTAACTACAATGGGAAGTCATTGTCTATGGTACATCAACAATCTGGACCATTTCTCATGTTAACCACAATGGGAAATCGTTTTCCGTCAGAAATCTCAATCCACTTTCTGAACATGAAAGAATCTGCTCATCTCCATGAGTTCTAGCTTGAGTACGCAAACTCTTTCATCTTGGATAGAAGCTTTACCAAAATGTTTGCTTATCTGCTTATCTGTGGAGATATGTATTGGAGAACCAGTTTCTCCTTTCTGGACTTCATCACGGATAATGCAATTCTTGATTTCAAATGTACTTTGGTCTGGAACACTGGTTTTCTCTGAAGGCTTCATGTGGATCTAATCAATAGAGTATATCATTGTTGGAAAACTGAAACATATCCATGTGGCACTTCTTCTATCATAATGAGATCTGATCTACTGAGTAATCATCTTGATACAATATCTTTTTTATATAAAATCTTCACCACGCTTCTGCTGTGCACTGGAGGTTCTCCACCAAGTTGTCTTCTTCTATCTGCATACAAGGGTCTCCTTCTGGTATACCTCAAAGTCTTGAGGTTTCTCTTCATACACTCTTTATTTAATTTCACTGGAGAACATTCTTTGCATTCATCTGATGTAGAACTCCAACTCATGGATGTTGCAGATGATATAATGACTCATGTAGAAATATGTTTGGTTTACTGGAACAAGTAATCATCATAATATTCTCCCTCCATCTAGGAGAACCTCTAGTTCTAGATCTCGCAATGCTTTCATTCATAAGTCTTCCATACACTGTTCTTTATCATGAATTTCAGTTCCTCTTCTTGATTTCTTTAATTGAGTTCATATCAGGTTGACAATCTTGTGATTCTTGATACAATGACTGGTTTTTCTGGCTTCTCTTTCTTTATTTGAATCTTCATGTTCTTCCTTGTGTTTAGCTCTTGGGTCCATGGAGTAGATTCCATGCCCGGAATATTCCATTTATTTCTTTCATCATAGGATCACGGATGTGGATGGACAACCAGGGATACTTTAAAGGCTTCTCTTCGAAGAAGACTTCTTCTGAGGTTGAACTGAACACGTACTGTCTTTCATGGCTGCTACCATGGATATATACTTCATCATCTTCAATGGATCATAGGATTAACTCCCTCTTAATCCTTGCTTCATGTATGAGTGCATATAATCATCTCCCTCCGTCTAACAGAGTCCACACTTCCGCCTACATCCTTATTATCTTATGCAATATATAATTGACTCCTTGCTTCTAACAGAGTCCATGCTTTCGTCTTATTGTCTTCTACAAAATGTCATAAGTATTTCTCCAATTTCCTCTTGATTGTTGACTTCTTTCTGTCTTTGCTTCTTCTAAGTCTCTTCATGATGGGTTCGGCTTATCTTGCAATAGCTTTCACATGATTTGTTTGACGTATTTCATCATGTGTATTATCTAATGATATCTGTCCTTATCTTGTTGTTCTTCCATAGGTATAGTTCTTCTTGGAACACATTATCTTTCAAGAGACAGATATACAAGATATGTATATAGACAATGCAAATAAGATATGTACAAGAAATAAGAAGAGTATTGTTACCTTTAGAAGAAGAAGTCTCTTTCATCCTGCTTAGTCTTATTTGTAGGTTCCTTTTCTTCGGCAATTGATGCTTCCTGTTTCTCCTTCCTTTTTTTTTTAGCTCGAGACAATGATTCTTGTAGTGACCATAC
>JASDQU010375346.1:122998-133312 GCA_032191745.1 Picea mariana
ATACCTGCAAGAAGTTCTCAACAAACAAGAAAAGAAAGTATATAGTGATGATATGAAAGGAATTAGCACATCAAATAGCATAATCCATTAGTAAACATTACAAACATGCCCATGGATAATAATCATATATTTGTAAGATACCAATAGGACGGGAAATGAGTATTTCTATTAATAATTGATCAACAGAAGTGTCAACATTATAAACTTCTATGTCGGCACAGTTCGAAACCAAGAAACTAAGTTCCTTCCAACTGGGTCTCCACCACTTCAATCCTCCACCAAAGGCAAGTTCATGAGAAAGAGGCAAAGAGGTCCTCTCGACAATAGGGGAAGAGCTTGGGGGATGAACACTGTGTTCAGACTTGAGGGACAAAGGGATGTAGACTCAATATGAAGTAATTTCTCCAGAGTAACTTTTCTCTCAAAGTTGAATGCTTTCTCTCTATTTTCCATAGTTCGAAATTGTGCTCTTATAGCCTCCAGAATGCAACTGAAGGNAGTATATGGAAGGCCAAGGATCAGAGATCTTCTGTCATGACATGGAAACCCGACCTCATTTTGTATTTTTTGGCACAAATCCTGATATACGGGAGCTGTAGTGGAGAAGCAAGCGTATACACATCTTGTATAACTGATACGGAACATATATGTGGAAAAATGTATGTTTTAGCTCTAGATTCATAAAAAAAGGGATGATAAGTTTGCATAGGGAAGTGGAAAAAGGTCCTCTGTTCAAGATAGCAATGGTGAGGAAAATATTGCTATAACAAATTCCCCCTAATGTGTGAGATCAGAGGAGTATCTGCGATGGACAAAATACATTATAAATAACCCAAAAGTGGAGTGGTAGAGAGCTAGCTGGATGAACTTAATTGCTCATTACATTAGGTACTGAATTTGCATGCATGGCTGCCAAGAATACAATGTAGATCCATGTGGAAAATATACCAAACAAGTGTTCATGGCCATGAATAGGCAAGTACAAATGCGGTTATATGCCAAAAGTTTTCATAGTCACGAACAAGGCCCAGTGAAACCAGTCTCAAAAATCAATTTGAAGATATATGTATACATGGAGTGCAATATGATCTCCCATGATCACTGAAGTCAAATAGGTACTGGTCCAATGAAATGGGAGCAACAGATCAGGAAAGCTGCGGCCACATAGTGATGTCTTCAAGTATTCTACACTATCCGCCAATGGTGCAAGTCTAGATCATGTGAATAAATGAGTTGAGGTCGAACATGATGAGACATTGTTTTATTACCAGTAATTGAAGTATATTGTTAACAAATGTGAGACAACCTACCGATAATGAAAGTAGGTATCAAGGCACCGAGTACATCTCTACAAATGTGAATAAAGGAGTTGGTGTTGAACACTTGAGAGATCCATTGATTAGGAGACATTGATGTATTCCCATCTATCAATGGCAAGAGAGCCTACCAATAAGGACTACAAGCCTCAATGTACTCATAAAACTCTAGGTCCCATATCCAGAATAAATGAGGTGAAGTCGATGGAAAGAGACCCACTAAAAGGAGAGCATTGAGGCATCTTTCATCAGTCAGCACGAGGAACAAAGCAGGAGCTTCATGATTTGGTGGAGATCAGATGAAGAACATGTTCATGAACTAATGACCGTGTGTGTCTTTCGCATCTTCCAAATGCAAGCGGTACATGAAAAGGACCCTCTGAATAGCAGCCAATGATGAAAAACTACTAACAAAGGCAAGGAAACCACCAATAAGGCTAATGGCATCCAAGACACCACACGAATCCCAAAGTGTGAATAGATTTCTTGTCATCGAACACAAGGGAAACCACCCAGTCAATGACCAATGATGAAATGTTGATTGTTGGGTTCAAGGTGACCTACCAATGATGAAAGTAGGGCTAGGATGCATGATAAGACCAAAGTATCATGTGATTCTGATACAAACTGAGGGTATGGCTGACATGCAAAGTCAATATTTCTGAGGAGTGGTCAACACAGGTTGATAGACTTCCTTTGAACAAGAGCATGAGACATATGGTGGACTCCAACATCATGGAATCAATGATGTGACAATTAGATGCAGGAGGCATCAATAACGTTCTCTATAGGGATTGGAAGAGTAACTAGTCAGTAGAGAAAACTTTGTGGTGAGATCATCTTCCTAAGGCCATGCTAAATCCAAAATTATGATGACACAAGGGCTCAATAACTTTGTGCTCTGTTCAAAGGAGACACGACTGTTGCAAATTACAATATAGTATTCCCTTCCCACCTGTTTTTTTTTTGTTTTTTCATAACAAATGAATGTTATGATACAGAGGAGGGAATGAGTGTCACAAGTAAGAAAAACTAGTTCCAGCAGTGGGACGTATCTATGCTCAATGCAAGGAAATGCATGCGGGGGATGGAAACTCTGGGTGATGTTCCCTCCAGGGTATAGGGTGTCAAATTGCGAAGGATATAAACAAGGCTCTGCTTGGTTGAGGATGAAAACTGCATAGGCAACAGTTTATAACACAAAGAAAGAACCGGCTAAAGGATCAATATTGCAAGTGAGGGCATGAGATGCAATCACAACTTAACGCCAAAAAATGTACTTTTTTATATATTTTAGTCTATTTGGTGTGAAAAAGGGGTAAACTTGTGCCAAATAGACGTCTTTTCAAATTCGACTTGCGAGTGTGAAAAAGAAAAGCTCACTCAACAATCTTTTCTATTTTTTATAGTGAGTCAGAAAAGAGCTTAACTAGGACTCATGATCTTTCAAATCCAATTTTAACAAGTGTGAAAGGGAAAAATCACTCGGCCATCTTTTCAGTTTTTAGACAAGTCGGAAAAGAGCTTAACTAAGACTCGTTATTGGGAGTCCGCGGGTAGTAAGGCTGTGTGTGCATGAATGAGAAATGAGGCTCATTGTAAAGTCACGTATTGAATTATAATGGACTCCTAGTCCTAAGGAAAAAAAACTCGGCATGGGCACCAAATGAAAAAGAGGTTCTAACTAGGGTACTCATGTTTGGTAAGTCTCTACCATTTATTAATGATGCTATTGATAGTAGATGGAGGTTTATGCATCAATAAATGGATTCGTACCTAAGGCGTAAAAAGTGGTAGTCGAAGGATAATGCAAAAAAATGTACGATGGAGTATATACCTATCTTATATGCTAGGTTATGAATATACCTACCCAAGGAGACGAATGGCCAACCATGACATTGAAATCCACAATAAAATTGAGTCGAAACTACAAAAACCAGCTTAAAACCATTCTTGAATTAGTTCGTTAGATAAAACAATATCAAGTGGGTAAAAAATGTCTTATAAATAGTAATAAAAACAAAATTTACTGTATCATTTTCTTTTTTACCCAAATAGTGCAATTTGGACTAAAACACCTCTAGAATTCAAACAATGATCATGGGAGCAATATGAAATGGAATCACACACCGTCTAGACTAGGTAACTCTTCATCCCATCCTCTTCAAATTCAGTGGTTTACATTTTTGAGTTAGGCTCTATTTTGTTAGTTTTTAAGGGTGCAAATTTGGGTTTTTCGGTATACGTGGGTTTCTCTGAATAGGTTGTGTATAGGAATAGCTATATGCCCCTGTGTGAACCACAGGGGTGTATATCAGGCTCTACCCATGACTGTTTGTCAATAAACCACGCGTACTTGCACAAATGGAAAACAAAGATGTTTCTAACTCAAAAATGATTTTTTTTTTGCAGGATAGTGTTGGAATGGAAAGAGCGAGAGCATGAGGAGGTAGATGCAGCAATGGATAGAGATCTGGTGGCTCAAGCGACTTTAAAAATATGTGGTTTATACAAGTTTTGGGCTCTTAAAGGAATGAGGGCCCAAGTGAGGTTGTTGGAAATGCTGGTGGGCTATTGGGATCCTGATAGCGAGAGCTTTATCCTTGATGGACAACCATTAAGGATCAAAGTAGAGGACATCTACTTCTTGACTATACTTTCATGCCGAGGAGAGGTTGTGGACCTCAAGTCACAGGGGCTAGGAAGTGGTATGAAGGTTGAAGAATACATCAAGGCCCACTGTGTTGTAGGGACTCCCATGGTGGGAAGTCAAATCCCTATCCGGAATATAGGTAACCTTAGCCTGAAGATTATTATGCTCGTGCTTACCAAGATCATAGGATCAACCTCATTGCATAAAGCATAGAGACCACTTATGTTTTACGCACTGGAGTGTGTGAGACCCACCCTCTACGATTGGTGTACATCACTGTTGACCAACATGAAAGGTCAGTTGACAGAGTGCAAGTAGGGGGGGAAGCGAAACTTTGGGTTTGCCTCTATCCTTTGCAGTTTCTTTTTTGAGCAAGTCCCAGGTCTAGGACCTAGAGTGGAGATCATTCCTAGAGGACCACGTGATCTGGCTATGGCGCGATGGATCGAGGTCATGAGATGACAGGGGGGAGGTAGAGTGGTGACACCCTACAATGATGATTTTTTCTTCTGGTCGCGGAGAGAAATCATATCTCTGGATGACTATCCCTATGTGGGAATTGATTTTAGAGGATATCTTGATATGTCGCTTCCACCAGGAGCCACCTACGGTGATATAGGTAAAAAGTTTTTATATATTTCATTTTTTTATATTTTTGTATTGAAGAGAACAAAAATATTTTTGGATGGTGTTTTAAATAATAACTCGATACTTGTGTGATTGCAGATGTGGGTCCGCAATGGCCAGAGGGATTCCTACAACATAGGCAGAGGCACCGGGGAGATGAGGAAGTGGGAGGAAAAGCAGAGAGAGTCCTACAGAATGTGCAGGGTAACCTGTCTCGTTTGAGACAAAGGATTCCTATGGTTCAGGTGGAGGATCTACCTGAAGCCATGCAACGACAGGTTTTCGGTGTACTTAGAGCATGAGTATGAATCTTCCAGTGTATAGCAAATGCCATGGTTTGCTATCATGATACACATCCGGCGCCAGAGGCGTAGATGTCATGGGACATGTATATTAGTTGTATCTGTATTTTGAGGGTTTTAGCCCCAATTTTGTAATATAAACACCATATTTTTTGGAAATATATAAAGAGGGATCTTAGGCTTTACTCATATATTACAATGTAATGGTCTTCTTTGCTTTATTAATGTGTCAAATGCCAGTCTAAAACATAATTAGCGTAGGCATCAGATATATGATTATAACTTCTAGGAATGTGAAAGTATGTTATAAAATCAAATTGTCGTTCTAAAATACGTACCCATAGGAATCGACGGAGTAACATCGAATCATGCACATGGTAACGGTCGTTCAACTAACATACGACTAACTGAGAGTTCAGGAAAACCTCTAGAGAAAGAATACTATGTGAGATAGCATCACGCAAAAGTTCTAAGATGATGCTATATTCGGCCACATTGTTCATGGATGGCCCTAGGCATATGCCACCTGAAGACATCAGTAGACCCTCGGGTGAGTAAATCATCCAAGCGGAGGAAGACAAGTTCTGTGTATGATGACTGGGTCCGTCTGCAAAACCTAGGTAGACCGAAGACTCTGTTGACATCTGCCAACCAAAAGGGAAAACTCGATAAGCAAGCCAAAGAAAAAAAGAAAAAAGATTTATATACATTAAATTTACATTAGTATACAAAGGGTTTCGCCCAAGCCTAGGGCTCAAGTGTAATACATTTTCAAGTAGAGCCCATTTATGGGCTCGACCAATTTCTTCCCTTCATAATCTTCCAATTCATAGGCTCCTTTTTCTAGAACACGTCACACGATATAAGGACCATGCCACATGGGTTTAAACTTGCCTACCCCTAGTAGTTATTTGGCTTGGTCATACAAGAGGACCAAGTCACCCTCAGTATAAAACCAGGGACAGACAGACTTGTCATACTAAACCTCGACACATTTTTTGTTTTCCTCGATAGTCGTAAAGGTGTCTCAACACTACTCGTCGAGACTCTCTAGGTGCACCAGGCATTGCTCTAAATATGAAGTGCCAAGTAGGCGTTCGACTGCCAATTTGAGAGAAGGGATTTTTCATTCAACGGGAAGTATTGACTCCACATCGTGCACTATATGAAAAGGGGAAAAATGGGTGGTAGTCTTAACTGAGGTTAGGTATGCCCAAAGCGTGGGATACAACATGATGTGCCAATTGGAATTACTCCGATTGACATTTTTTTGCAAGATGGTCTTGAGAGACTTGTTGATGGGCTCTACTTGACCATTTTCCTAGGGGTAATAAGGAGATGAGTGACCATGTTTAAACCCCAACTTAGACGCTAGTTTTACCATCATTTCATTCTGAAATTGACTGCCATGATCAGTGACAATATCACTCACGATACTGAACTAAGCGATAATTTGGTTGAACACAAAGAAGGTTGCAGTCTTCCCATTGGATTTTACAGTAGGCATGTCTTTGACCCACTTGGTAAAGTATTCGATAGCCATGATCATGTCTCCATACCAGGAGTTAGACAACGAGACAAGGAAAATGTGTTCATCTACAAATGAATCAACATGGATAACATCTTCGTCTAATCGTGGGAAATCAGATATTAACTCTGCAAAAACTAGTGACTTCTTGGACTTGGTTGAAGCAAAGTCGAGATAAAATTCTTGTAAGATGAAAATCCATTTATTATATTTCCCGCCTATGATAGGCCTAGTGAGGATGTATTGAAATGGATTGACATCAATGACTACAGTAGTTTTGAAAAGCAATATATAGTGTCATAAACGTTGGACTGCGTGAACAACAACCAAAGATAGCTTTTCGACATGAGAGTAATTAAGTTCAGGAACGACTAAATTTTGACTAAGATAGTAGATGACGTGCTCATGGAGCTCATCATCCTCCTGAACTAGAACCATACCAATCATCTCTTTGGACGCGGAAATATATAACAAGTGATATCTACTGTAATCAGGAGATTTCAATAGAGGAGCTTATACCAAGGCTTTCTTTAAGGCATCAAAATAATCCTAGGCTTGCTCATCCCAGATAAATGGGGTGTCTTTCTTCAATAGGCGCATGAAACCCTTAGTGATATTGGCATAATTCACTATAAACCGATGCAGAATATTAGCTTTCCCCTGTAAACCTTGAAGTTTTCTAATCATGCTCAAGGGAGGCAATTGAAGTATTGCCTCAAACTTAAAAGGATCTACCATGATCCCAGTCTCAAAAACTAAAAATCCTAAGAGATAGCCATACCTAACTTAAAACATTCATTTGTGAGGGTTTAATCGGATTCTATAGTAACGACATATTTCAAAAATGAGCCGAAGGTGTGTGACATGATCCACTCTCTTGTGAGAGTGAGCAACAAGATCATTGAGGTAATCTTCGACTATATGTTTAAGATCGTGAAAAGTGAAATTCATGGCGCGTTGGAAGTTTTCTCTAGCATTTTTCAAGCCGAAAGGCATTTTCCGGTATGAAAAAGTACCCCAAGGACATATAAATGTTGTCTTGTGTTGGTCCTTAGGTTTGATCTAGATTTGGTTATATCCTGAAAATCCTTCCATAAAGGAAAATATTTCACTTCTTGCACACTCATCGAGAATCTGATCAATGAAAGGCATGGGGAAGTTATCTTTAGGACAATCTTTGTTCAGGTCATGAAATTCCATACACACATGGATGGTTCCTTTCTTTTTATTCAAAGGAACGGGGTTGGATACCCATTCGGTCAAGGGAACTAGGTAGATGAATCCGGCATTAAGTAGCTTCTCCACCTTTACCTTAATATTCGGGGCCTTCCTAGGATTAATAGCTCTAAGACATTATCGAATAGGTTTAACATCTGAATAAGTTCTAATTTCATGTTCAACAATACGAGGGTTGATCCCTGGCATATCTTCATATGAACAAGTGAATACATCTTGAAATTATTTGAAGAGGCTGGTGTAGATCAAAATCTCTTTTGGTGAACAATCCGCACCCATATTTACTTTCACGATTTTGCCAGGGGTACAACAGATGTCGATCAAGACAGTAGGAGAAATACTTGCCATATAGTGGCATAGCTGATAGTGGCATATAGTGTCATATCCATGCCAACATGAAATTGACCTTCAATCAACGAAATTAGAGAAGGTAGGGTCCAAGGATCACTAAAATAGGAAGTGTGGAAAGGAATGGACCTCTCTGCTGAAGTAGGCCTTCTAGACATGGCATAAATGTGGTGATTTAGTGTTGAGAAGTCCAAAGTAACCATGAGGGAAGAATACATTTTGACACCTGTATTCTCAGTTGTCGGCTGAGAATTGTCGATCACAGGGATCGACGGTCCAACAGATGTGTTAGGACTAGAGTACACAAAATATAACTGGTCAATCATCACGATCTCCCCCTGATGAGGAAAACAAAGTACACAGAAAACAAACGATATGACAACAACCATAGCATAGGTCCAATTGCGACCTAGTAACAAGTTATAATCGAGAGGTGCATAAACTACCTCTACTTCCACCTCTACCGTCTTCCCACCTAACTGGACCGGAAAGGAGGGGAGAATACCATGAGGGCAGAAGGAATGACCGTCAAATGCAGTCAACATATTCGATGACTTGGAAAGGGTCGGAGAATTGATAGCTTTCCAACATACAAGGGACATCACGCAAGTGGAAGCACCTTCATCATTGATCACTCATTTGATAGTATAATTGGAATACTCCACGTGGATTTGAAAAGTCACATGGTAGGGTAAGCGAGGCTTCATGTCTATCATATCAAACTTGATGACTTTTGAGCCACTAGGTTCTAGAGCTACTAAGGCAGAGAGTAAGGCATTCCTCTGTGATGGACACATCTAGAGTACCTCCAAAGCTAACATTGCACAAGGGGTTTGGCCCAGATATTAAAAAATAGATTAGTTCTGGGTGGATATAGCACTAGGGTTGTGGGTAGAGTGCTTGAGTACTCCTTTTGGAATATGAGGTGGTGGCTCTGGTTTCTCGATCTGTAAGTTCATCTCTGGGTGTGGAGGAGGAGCTTCTGGGCTGGTACTAGCCTTTGAAGAGCTATAATATTGAGAGTGGGTGGCTATATCAACTTTTGCATCGACCATATTGATGCAAACATGATCGCCATCTTGCGACGATGGGTTTTGAATTCCACCAGATGCATTTACGACGCTCAAAGAACTCGAGGCTAAGTGTTGGCTGTGTTGGAATGGATTCGTCAGCACAACGGGTGGTAGATTTAAAAGCCTCGTTGCCTCTGCAAGTTTGGGGCACAAGTGGGTAAGGTGGTCATTGATAAAAGTTTACAAGGAAACTTTACCTTATGCTTCTCTTTCTTTCCCTCTCCATCATTATCATTCTGTTTCCCATTGTTATCTTTTTCCTTGGGTTTATTATTATTATTCTTCCCACCCTTATGATTATTTCGACCTTTCCTTCTATTCCCATCTGGTTGTTGGTTACCATTTGGGTTTTTCGATGATTGCACGGAATATACATCCACCAACTGGATGGGTTTCAAGGATCCAGATGACGTTGGTGCTCCGACAGACTTTGTTGTCAATTCTGTGTATTTTACATTGGCGGACCATACAATGCCATCGGCATGAGGTCCGAGAGTTTGTCTAGGATCGTGATTTGTTCACGGTGCATATGGAAGAAGGTGGTATAACATCCCAGATTGGGCATATATCAAATCAAATTGTTGGGATCTAAGGATAGCTTCTTCCTCGCTGAAGACCCTAGAAGTGGCAACGTCCTTTGAAATAGGAGCGTGTAAGGACTTTAGGAACCATTCTAGAAGAAAGGTCGAGGGTATAGGAGTCTTAACAAACCTCCTTCTCCTACGCCATTCCTATACATGGTTCGAGATGTGAGTGTCGGTACCCTGGCGTAAAGTTGACAAACGTTCAAGGCCAACATCATAACTAATGGGCAGTTGAAAGTGATTGAAAAAGGCTAGCACCAATTGATGGAATGACCCATATGTCCCCCTAGGTAGCTCAATGTACCATTGTGATGCCACTCCAAAGAGAGTGTGTTGAAACAATCGTAACCTAATAGAATCATGGTTCAGAGAATTTGATGAGCACCAAAGGTGAAAAGTAGTGACATGATCACCAGGGTCTTCGCCATTCTTACCTTCAAACTTTGGAATGTCTGATGGAAGTTTGGTAGGGATAGGGGGCCATGTGGGGTCATGACTCACTGGGTCATTCATTAGTTTAGACAAATATGGAAGATTAAGCATGGCCGGAAAGGGAATACGGGGTTGTGACACCTGACCCCATCCTCTCGCAAAAGATTGTGCGTTAGGGACTGCATTCCATCCAGGATTTTGGTGAGGACCAAAAC
>JASDQU010375346.1:145549-159447 GCA_032191745.1 Picea mariana
AATGGTCTAGGATTCGTTGTGACCATTCTCTGATTAGATCGACAGATGTCATTAACTTAGAGACTCCTTCATCATTGGAATCCATGCCACCTTGCACTATGCATGTCCTAACATGTGGTTTTGTACAGTGCATTACACATGGCTACTCTTGTGGCTTTCTTACGTTGGCTTGGAGTGTCCTCCACATGGACTCCTTGTTGGAAAAGCATTTTTGGATGCAATTTTGGGAGAAAAACCCAAGTATGAAAAAATTATGCAGAAGGGAAGAAAGGGAGCAGAAGGAATAAAGAACACAAAAGGTAGAAAGTTCACAGGAGGAAAATAACGCATAGAAAAAAGAATAAAAGCAAGTGAGGGAGAGGAGAAAGCATGAAGTACGACAATTCTTCTTTCCAGAAATAGAAAATCAGTAGAGAACCTGTATAAAGAATGACAAGTATAAGAAAACAAACAACCAGTTCATTGAAATTGGCCATGCCATGCATTGTAATAGGATATGTTGGGATAATAGGAATTTAATCCATAGATTTTGGTATAAATATGTAACGAGATTGGGATATTAGTGTGTGCATAGAGGAGATTTAATTTTATGCAAATGTTATGAATGTAATAGACAATTGGAAAACAAAGAAGATGAATAAAGAAAGAGTTTTAGAGAGGATATTTTGTCTTATGTTCTTTACTTGTCTATGTGCGTTTATGAATGATGATTTAATTCAAAAACTATATTTAGTTATGGGTTGATTATGTTACAATGTTCATGAATGACTGCAATAATATATGAAATCATCGAGAACATCCATAAGCTAGAATAAGGAATCATGGTTCGCACATCCACCTCCCTTTCCCTTACTGCTCCAAAAGCTTGGTTCTTGCATCTCCAATAGATACCTCGGGTGAGACTTCATCTATGCAAAGTGGTGATGCTGAAATGGCCAGTGTATTGAGGGTTTGTTGATCATAGTTGAACCAAACCTTGGGTCTTCCAACCCGTGAAAAAACTAGAATCCAACCAATAAATAGTTTTGTTGTAGGGACCACGAAATTGAGACTAAGCGAATGTTTTGAAGGATAACTAAGAAAGAGATCACAGACTGGTTAGAATGGAAAGAACAGGAGTTCGCGCGACAAGAGAACAATAAACCTTGGATGAGTGACAAGAAATGGATGAAAAATTATGTGTTCATAGATCTGCATGAAATTTTCTTTGGAAAATTCCCAGAAATTTTGACCGAGTGGCTAGAGAGGTTGGTAGAGAAGACATGAAGGTTTAGTGTTGCAGTGCCAAAGAATTAGACTCTAGAATTAGTAAGACAACTAAATTTTTTAAGTAACCCAACTACTCGAGAAGTTGTTTTTTGGTTAGATAGTGTAATAGGGGGTTATGTTACAAAATTTGTCGTAGATTGCATTCAATCATACAATGTTGCAAAAAGAAATGTTTTCAAATGCTTGCATGGGATATTCTTGAAATCGTTGAATACGTGGATAAAAATGTTGCTATGTGAAAATAATGTGATGATAATGAAGTACGAAAACTAAATGGGATTTTTGTACATAGGGGAAACCAGACGATGACATGAAGAGTGTATGTGAGAAGGAAGGAAGCAATGAAAAAGGAAGGAAGGGAGTGAGGATGTAAGAAGGAAATACACTGGAGGAAGATTATGAGTTTGAAGAGTTGTGTGGAGAAAGGAGATACAAAAGGAAAAAGACTGGGGTTGGGAGAGAAGAGCCACACAGTGAGCCAGAAGTATGAAAACCTTGAGCACAAGTTCGAATCATAGAGATACCATACATAGGAGGAGGAGAAGAGGGGTATCAGTCCAGTCCAATACAATAATAGAAGAGATGATAATTCCTACTTAGAAAGGATCCTACGTTGAATCCATGACCCCATGTGGATCACCACAATCAAAGATAAAATTTTAAGACTTCTCAAGATCCATCATACTTAGTCAAGGCAGACATAATAGTAACAATCAAAATAGTGGGAGTAGTGTGCAGAGTCAAAATTAGAGTCCACCAACATCCCAAGAGGATGGAATATGAAAACCACACTTGTTTATCTGCAAGATAGTTTGGGCCACTAATAACATACAGGACGAGGCAATGAATATTGTGTAGTTAGAAATAATGTTTAGAGGCCCTGCACTAGTATGGTATATGAAGTTACAAGGTATTAAGCCTACCAGACAGGCTAGGACTTTGGCAGAGATAAATTAAGAGCTACTAAAGGAGTTCAAGAAGCAAAAGTCAGAATCACAATACATCACTAAACTAAAAAAAATTAAATATGTACAAACATAGTTAGTATGGGATTTCTATCAACACTTTAAGGATGTGATGGGGAGGTTGATTTTTTCATATTCCAGATTAACAACATCAAGAGTGGTTTATTGCAGGACTTCTACCCCACATTTGTAGGATATTAATTCAATAGAAGGTTGTGTCACAGCCCGAGGCTCTAGAAATTGCAATGAAACTAGAGGCTTCACCGACATGAGACACTGGGGGAATGGCACAAGTTTAGATGCAGCTGGTCACATTTTCAATTCAATTGGAAAATATTACCAAGGGAAGGGAAAAACAAGAACAAATTTGGTGTACAAATTGCAGGAAAAAGGCCATCAAAAGGACAAATTCCCAAAATCCGCGCAGTATTTGGTAGTTGGAGCACCAAATCCCCTACCCGACAGAGGATACCATGAGATCTATAAGAAATGGGGTCATCATCCCACTGAGTGTCCATTATTCCAGAAATATAATAGTACTCCAAAGAACTTTTTCTGCGTGTTCGACCTACTAAGGGAGCACACATTATATATTTATAGGATACATGAAGAGAATACCGACACAGATGGGAATGGTGCATAGTATAACAACTAGATAGGTTTCAATTAGGGGAACAGAGAAAAGTTCAACAGAGGCCGAGGTAGAGGGAATCTTGGTAGAGGAGGACAATGAGTGATTATATGTTATAACTTTAATCAACCTGGACACTTGGCTCGATATTTACAGAACCCATGTACCACGTGCACATATTACAGAGAATTGGATCATGAAACAAAGGACTATACCCAAGTAGTTACAAAATGGCAGGCTAGAGGAAACCCAAACCAGAACCAACATCAGAATCATAATGTGAAGATGATATTATTTGAAAATCACAATGTGTTAGCACTCAAAATGTACTATTAAATTTTGAGCGCTTTATTCAATTTGTGTTACATTTGCCCATCTCAAGGTCTTTTGCTTGTTGTCATAACCCCTGGATCTTCTCGTCAAGGCTTGAATAATCTCCTATTAATCTCTTTTCCTAATATTTCTTTGATACTATGCCTCTTAAACTGCAATACAAAGACACAAACAAATGTCATTTCCTAGATTTTATGTTTTGGAATAAAATGTATATTTTTATTTCAAAAAATTCCCCAAAGAGTTCATTTTTATTTTTTATAAAAAATCCAAAAAAAGGGTGTGCACGTGTTCTAATCCTAAGGCTACCTTATTAACCATAGCTAAGCATATGTCACGGGAATACTCATCCCAAATCCCAACACAGTGTTGATCCTGATACCATTACCTTGTAGCTATCTCTTCGAGTTGGTGTTGTTGTGGAGCTGTTCAACATGGCAGACTGAGTGCCAAGTCATGAGGATGAGGAACCTATTCATAAATGGAGGATTGTTTCATATCAGTGCACCTAGCAGACATAAAATTTGTGGTTGCCAATGTCCAAGGTGTTAAGCATTCAACCCTAGCTTAATGTACAGGTGCCCGAGATTGCAAGTGCCAACCGATTGTATAGGGATTGATTTGGGTATCCATTTGTTGCAGAAATTGAGCAATCAGATAGTGAGGTTGATGATCGTCAACCCAAGTTGTGGATAAAAAAATATGAGATTGATACTACTGTCTTAAGATCTTTCATTGATGTCCTTGTTGAAACTGGCCACTATCATGTTAGTATTTGCGCCCCTAATATGGAAAAAACCAGTTGTTGATCATTCTATTACTGCACATGGAAATATCACTGTTCATTGGGTTGGTATCAAAAGAGAAATAGTCCTCGTAATCTAAAGCTCCTAGCCTGATGAGTAATATAAACAACATGTAGATCATTACAGGAAGCAATCCTAAAAATACACTCTGGTCATACCACAATGGAGGTTTGGGCAATGGCGATTATCTGGGATATGCTAAAGTTGCAGTGTCCCCTTCAGTGGATACTTCAGCTAAATTGAACTTGATAAAGAAGACCCTGTCCAGGATGAAATGCTCCTGAAGATGTTCGATAAAGGTCTAAGAATTTATTTGAAAGGTTCTAAGCTCTCGACAAAGGCAGTTGGAGATGTGTTTGGGCATGCGGATTTACAAGTATATTCCTTCAGTATTATATAAGCCTTTGCAGGTTCTATATTGACATTCAACAAGCTTCCTTAAGCTTGTGCCAACCATGTTTACAAGACTTTGAAATGGAAGTAATATTCTTAGTTTCAAAATGAAAGATCTTACATGGGTTTCTCCTCCAGCTGCAGATATTATGGAGCTTTGCATATATCTTTCAGAGCCTTGTCATGTATCCCAAATTATTCTAACCATATTTCATGGGCAGATGATTCTTCTTCTCTTAGTTCAGTTGATGATTAGAACGGGATGCAACCTTAATGGACTACGGCCTGTTGTTGAGGGAGTAACAATACCTAAATGTGAAAATGGGACAAATTGAATAATTCCATTACCTGGGGTAATCAACCCAGAAGATGTTGCTGTGATTAGTGCAGACTTGCATCTAGAAAAGCATGAGAAACTTAGTTTTACATGGTTGTCTGATTATGAAGAATCCAGAGCAGTAAAAAGATTGAAGGTTTTTTGCCATTTTGCAATTTTCAAGCAATTTTCAAAATTTTCAAAACTTTGCTTTCGAAAACTTATTCGAGATTCAATAGCCTCTCTTAGCCACCGAAACCAGGGATTTCGACAGATTAATCTCCAAAAATTTTGGCTTCTTAACCACCAAAAATGCAAAAACTGGCAGGACACTCTTCTTTTTGCCCAGATCGAGGATTTCTGTTTCTAGATCAAATGGAGATGGTTTTTTATGAAGAGAGATAATTAAAAGGATTAAAATCATTATCCTTTCTCAGCATTAGAGGTAGAATACAATGCAAGAAGATCAAAATCCCTTTGCTATTTTTGGTCAAAGATATCATAAGCTGTAAGAAGAAGATTTCGAGTGTCTACTTATCTCTTGGAGATTGCTAAAGGTGTCAACATTTCTGAAGATCTAGTGATAAGAGTTTGACTCTAAATATTAAGTCTTTATTGTACATATCATCATTAGTTTGATCTTTTCTATAATTAGTATTTCAGATCCATTTTTATAGGATCTTGAACTTTCATGTAAAGGCTATAAAGCCTATATTTTAAAATTATGGAGGGTTCAACTTTAGAGACTCTTTCATACATTTGTACTCAAGCTTCTCATGTTCATATCAAGTTAATACAAGTTCTTTTTCTACTACTTGTTCAGATTCCCCTTTCTAGTCTATTCTATATTTGCACTTGAATGGTTTATTCATGTTTGTAGCTGTCATCCTATCTTTGTATTGATAAATTGAATTGCAAGTATCATTTACTCATTGTGATTGGTCATTCATATATGTTGTATGTATGAGTCTGCTAGCATAATAAGGATTCTCCATATATTTCACTTATTTACAAACTCTCTGAACAATGATAGTTGGAAGCCTTGTCGATCTAGTTGTGTTTATGCATGTTTTGAGTGAATAAGGTTTGATTTAGTCATATGACTTGATCCATTTGAGTGAATAATTAAGATATTAGTTAAGTTACCAGGCTTCTTCAATTTACAACCTAGAAGGAATATTGGAGAGATAAAAAAATTGGTGTCGTTGCCAGGGAGAGGAGATTGAAGTTGAAGCTCAGCTTCCCTAGGAGACAATAAGATCCAACTTTGATGATAGACAAAGTATGGACATATTTTCGGTTGTAATCATCTATCTGGCGACTCCATGAAGGATAGATTCAATGGAGACTCCACCATATTCAAATGTCAAAGGCATTTACTGCTCTTTTGTCTCGGAGGTTTGCACCTCTCGACTTCTCAACAATTCCCAGTTTCCCACATCCAGTTCCTCCTATAGATATTTGGGGATACTACCTCTCAGGATTCAGAGAAAGGAAAGAAGACAATCCTTCAGATTATCTCATCAAATTTCATCAATGTATGGCTCAGTTAAATATTCATGATGAAGATGTTCTCATGAAGATGTTTATGTATTCATTGGAAGGACATGCTCGTGAATGGTATAGATATTTGCCTTCTTCTAGTATATCTTCTTTAAAATAATTTCATACAACATTCCATCATCGATGTGAAAGGTATTTCTCTCAGGAATTTCTTCTTGAGAATTGTTGTGAAAAATACATATTACATGATAAGGTTGAGAGTTCTCCTACTTTACCTTTTTATGATTATTATGCATTTGAAGATATAATTACTCCAACTAAAAATCATATGGATCAATTGTCTATTAGTCAGATGGAATTTCAGATCAATGTAGGAAGCCCTCAACTTTCAGTTTTGTAGATGGAGGGGAGTTGTAGCAATCACGAGGAACATCAAGAAGACTATCTTTCTTTTTTTGTACCCTTTGTTTCATATTTTGATATAAAGACTGCTTATGACGAGGAAGAAGGTGATATTTTTCAAAATCTGTTTCAAGATCAGATTGTTGATTTTTCAATGAAGAAATCTTCATCTTCACCATTAAGATTTTATTCTGATGTTCCAGTATTTGATAAATATAATGATGATGGAGATAAATTTAAAGATTTTTTATCTAATGAAATATCATCTAGTTCTACTTTTCACCAAAGAGATGATCAGCCATGTATGCATATTGTGTTTGATGAAAGTTGTGAATCTGATGTTCCAAAATCCAAAGAAGTTCCTTTTAATTTTGATATATCTAGCAAAGATATCATTGTTGGAGAGAGTAATCAACAGTTTTTTCAGACTCATCTTTCATTTGACCATTATGGAGACGGTGATGTAGAAGAAAACATTAACCATGAAGATCAAGAGGTGTTGAATGATATTCATTATGATAGAAATGACATAGAAACATCTGGCATCATATCAGAAGTATATGTTGCTTTAGATATTCATGAAGATCAACATGTCTCTTTTGAATATTTTGAGGTCAAAGAGAAAGTGTATACATCAGCAGGAGAAAGTGATGGATTCAAGTCACGTGAATATGATGAAGGAAATAAGACAAGTTCAGATCAGTAATTGATCATGCATGTTTCCCCAGCAAATATTGAGCAGTATACATTCAACACTAAGACCAGTAAACGTAGCTAACAACAAGAACATTTTAGTTCTCATTTGGGACAACAGGAAGACTAGCGAGGAAGACATCTGTAATGTACCTCCCTGGCCACTAACAGGTCGGGGAACGTCAATACTCAGACACTTAACTTAGTTCTGACAACATATGGTAACAACCCAGTATCCAACTGAGGTATGTCACATAATTTTTCTTTTTAAATACGTATATACATAGACATGCATACATACATACTGAATTGCATGCAATTAAACATATACATAAAATGCTCTAGTGGAAGATTCACATATAAAACATAAACAAACAGTTGCATTCTATAAATATATGATTTACAGGCTGTATTAACAGTAATCTCAGACATGCAGTGTACACAGGGGTATACCCTTAAACATATAGACAGATATGCTCACACATGCAATAAAACCCATAAATTAACACATAAATGACAATGAAACATGTAAATTCATCACATAACCGATACTTATCTTGGTAATAATGTCACCAACTGCATGCAGACTGTCCACGAACTACCCAACCTTAGACTACACTGTTCATCACTCTCAATAGTGAGTCACCCCCGAGCTGGTTCTAGACTCCACTCGGGTAAGGGATTCCTAAACAGGCTAAAGGTTCATGGTCAACAGGAAAGAATCCATCTCAGGTGCTCACTCAACTAACAACCTGCAGCCTCTCATTCCCCACATGACTGTCCCACCTAAGGAAGTGTGCCCCTTCTCTTCTCAACAGTCCTTCGGCTGCTCCTCTTCCCTTCCAGGGCTTCAACAACATGCCGGACCGGAAGTCTCAAAGCACTGTAGTTGTAGTTTAGCACCTTCAAGAAATAAATCCCCAACAATTCTCTCACTCATAGAATTGCTCATAGGCCTGACAACCCTCCTCTTCAATCCCACTCCCAAGATGACAGGTACACCAACAGGAAAATGGCCATGAAAATAGGTTCATGTATAGTGATAAGAAGGTATGAGGATAACTCCCGGACTGACGGAATGTATTCCCCACCAAATAATGGTTCTTTGGTCCAAGGCAAAATGCTAAGATCGCCCCAATAATGGTTCTTTGGTCCAAGAAAAAATGGTAAGATCCTCCCCAAAGGCACTAAGTCTCGGCAATAAGTATGCATGTCTCCAACTTGACACTTTTCATGTTGGAAGCTTCTCTGATACACTTGTCCCCTTCTTTAGGACTTAGGATAAAATAATTATCCATACTTTATGTTCTAAGAAATATTAATTTAATATTCCTTTTTGGCTTAAGCTCTCTCGCTTAGCCATTTCCTTAGCTTTTGGCCCTCCCTTTCCCTAACTGGTAGAATCTATTCCCCCTTCTCTTTTATCATGGTCGGTCTACATGCAACGATGTATTTTATATTAATCCCGAGACATATACAAAATAGGTGCGCTGGCCTTTAACATCTAGGCGCTCTGGCCTAATTTTAAAACATAAGCATTTCGGCTTATAATACTGGCTCACCAGCCTATAATGCATATCATATACATAAAGGTTCGCTGACCTTAATATTGCGTGCACTTTAGTTACTGCATGTGGTATCCGCTGTCCTCAAGGTTGCGTGCACTTTAGTTACTACGTGTGGTATCCAAAAATGTGCACACTACATCACATTACTATGTAGTATATGTGCGCACCATGCCATGAAAGGTGTATTAAAAAAATGATGTCTAAACAACTCACTAACTTAAATATAATTGGATTAAACTTGCATTTGGGTTCAGCCGAGGGATATTACAATCCCCTCCCATTATTTATGCATTGTCCTCAATGCATCATGTACCCATATACAAAAAAAAATTCAAATTTTTTCAAAAAGATGCAGGTATTTTGCCCGCATTGCATCCTCATGCTCCCAAGTAGCGTCTTCAAGTCCATACCAGGTCCATTGGACCTTTACAAGCCCCATGGCTCAATTCTGGAGTTTTTTTATTTTCCGGTCCAAAATGCGCACCGGATGCACTTGGAAAGCACCTTCTTGCTCCACCTGAATAACATTCCAATCAACAACATGATTAGCATCAGGTATGTATTTCTTTAGCAATGATACATGGAATACATTATGAATAGACATAGATGAAGGCAATGCAATCATATAAGCAACTGGACCAATCCACTCTAGAATTTCAAATGGTCCACAAAATCTCGCTGCCAACTTGGCGCAGCTTCCCAGCTTCAGGGAACTCTTTTTAGCTTTTACCTTTAAGAAAACATGATCACCCACTTTGAATTCTTTGTGGATTCTATTTTTATCAGCATAACTTTTATGTCTATCTTGGGCATCTTTCAAATTCTACTTAATTTTTAACATTTGGTCCTCCATCTCCTTGAGCAACTCTGGCCCGACTACTGTTCTATCAACTAGGTTATCCCAGCTCACTGGAGTATTTCACCTTCTACCGTAAAGTGCTTCAAATGGGCTCATCTTCAATGATGTCTGATACCCATTGTTGTAAGTGAATTCTACTAAATGTAGGTAGTCTTCCCATTTGGATGGTTTATCCATCACATACATTCTCAACATATCTTCTATCACTCTATTCACCCTATCTGTCTGTCCATTAGACTCAGGATGGTAAGTTGTACTAAAGTTCAGATTCATCCCAAATCCTTTGAACAATCCTTTCCATACATTTGAGGTGAATTTCGGGTCTCTGTCAGACACAATCGTTTTAGGAATTCTGTGCAATCGTGCCACTTCCTTCATGAAAATATCATCGACATCTGCTGCCTCGTGAGTAGTTTTTAGTGGAATAAAATGGGAAGCTTTTGTAAGCTTGTCCACCACCACCATAATCGAATCATGTAGCTTGCTCATTCTGGGAAATCCCATAATAAAATCCATTGTCACCACTACCCACTTCCATTCAGGAATGGACAAAGGTTGCAGCAATCCTGCTGGGTGCCTATGCTCTACTTTAACTTTCTGGCATTCCATACATCTTGCGATCTATTCTTCTATATCTCTCTTCATACTTGGCCAAAAGTATTGACTCTTGACCACTGCTATGGTTTTCTGATATCCAGGGTGCCTTGCATAAGGAACATTATGCATCTCATGCAAAATTATATGTTTCAAGTCCTGGACATTTGGTATGAAAATTATGTTCTTGTGCAACATTATTCCATCTACTCCCAACTTATAAATATCCATATTCTGTGGTGTCTTACCTTGTTGCAATTTTTCTATCAATTCTTTGTATTGCAGGTCTATATTTGCAGCCTCCAGAATTTTTCTTTTAACATCAGTCTGATACATGCTGATGGTTGTAGTACGTAGTTCATGCACCCTCCTGTTGAGTTCATCAACCACTTTATTTTATTTCCCCTTGATATTGTTTATATCAAAGTCATATTCGCTTAGAAATTCTAAACATCTGCTTTTCCTAGCATTTATATTTAGCTGATCAAATCAATATTTCAAACCATTGTGGTCTATTCTTAGCTCAAACTGTTTTCCCATGAGGTAGTGTCTCCATTTCCCTAGGGCATGTACTATGGCTACCAACTCCAAATCATGAGTGGCATAGTTTCTTTCATGCTCTTTCAACTTCCTTTATTCATAACATATCACAAATCCATTTTGACTGAGGACTCCACCAAGTCCTTCATTACATGCATCTGTGCATACAATGAAATCTTCATTTGGGTCTGCAATCCTTAGTATTGGAGAACTTGTCAATAATTGTTTCAAATGTTGGAAACTCCTTTCACAGTCTGACGTACACTGAAACTTCATACCCTTTATTTGCAAGGAAGTGATTGGGTGTGATATCTTTGAGAATCCTCTAATGAATCTCCTGTAGTAACCTGCAAGGCCCATGAATGATCTGACCTCTGTCACATTCTTTGGTTCCGACCATTCTCTAATGGCTTGTATCTTCTCAGGGTCCACTGCCATCCCATCTTTTGAGATGATATGCCCCAAATAATGATTTTGTTTATGATAAAATGAGCACTTGCTCAATTTGGCATACAACTGATGCTCCCTTAATACTTGAAACACCATATTCAAATGATGTTCATGATCTTCCTTTGACTTAGAGTATATAAGAATGTCATCCAGAAAGACAATGAAAAACATGTCTAAATATTCTCGGAAAACACCATTCATTAAAAACATGAAAACAACTGTTGCATTTGACAACCCAAATGACACCACTGTGAACTCATAATGACCATACCTAGTCCTGAAGGCAGTCTTTTTGATGTATTCTTATTTAATTCTTAACTGATGGTATCCTGATCTGAGATCTATCTTTGAAAATATCTTTGCATCCTTCAATTGATAAAAAATATCATCGATCCTTGGCAGAGGATACTTGTTCTTGATAGTCACTTTATTCAACTATCTGAAATCAATGCACAATCTTAACGTTCCATATTTCTTTTTCACAAACAAGACTGGGGCACCCCAAGGTGACACACTTGGACGTATATACCCCTTCTTCAGAAGTTCTTCAAGCTTCATTTTCAACTCTTTTAATTCTGGCGTACTCATTTTGTAAGGAGTCTTTGAGACGGGGGCTGCTCCTGGTGTCAGATTTATAGAAAAATCAATGTCTCTCTTTGGGGGTAGTCTTGGTACCTCCTTGAATACATATTCAAACTCTTTCAGAACTGCATAATCCTCCAAATTTGGCATCTTGTCTTTAGGTGTCTCCTTCATATGAACTGCAAATATTTGACATCCTCTTATATAACATTTCTTCAGCTGCAATGCTGAAATTTCTCTAATGGTTACTGCCCTAGAAATTCCCTACACTTTCCTTTGGTTCCCTTCTTCATCCAAGCAAGTGAATGTTTTTTTATGACAATCCAATAGATCATGATGTGGGTCCAACCAATCCATCCCAATTAGACAGTCATAGGAACCTAAAGGTAATATGTTCAAATCTGCTTTGGTGCTTAGTCCGTTCATGTTCATAAGACATGACTTAACCATCTCATTAACCTTTCTTTTGGATCCTATAGCCAACTGTACCAATCAAGATTTTCTCTGCTTGCTTCTTGGCAATTTCAAACTTTCTACCATCTTAGGATCTATATAACTATGAATAGCTCCTAAATCAATTAAAATATCAATGGTTTGGTCGTTAATCATACCTTCCACTTCAATCATGTGTGACTGATATTCTGCTTGCTTGTTATCTAGGGCTGCATAGACCCTTGGCACATTTCTGCCCATGTCCTCCACTATTTCAGCATGTTGTACATTATAAACAATCCTTCCTTTTTCACCTCTGTGATGACAATATTTGAATCTATGATCTCCTTTAAAACCCCAACATTGAATAGGTGGTTGCCTTGGCCTTTGACCTTCTGCCTCTATAATTTTGGGCTCTTTAGGAGTTTGTGGTCCCTGTGGACTATTTCTGAAGAATGGTGGTTTAAATTCTTTCTTCCTCTGATCCACCTTGAACTTCTTTTTGTCTTCCCAAGCTTTTTGGAAAGTTGGCCTTGCTTTCTGCTAATCATATAGACATTTATCTCGCCTTATGGTCTCTTCCAATGTCTTGGGATCATCATACTATACTTTGTCATTGATGAACACTGGCAATCCACTCAAATGCCTTTGAATTTTAACTGTCTCATCCTTGATGAAGGAGACATACTTCAACAGTTCTAGGAATCTTCTTTCATATTCATCTATGGTCATGCTTCCGAGCTTGAGTTCAAAGAACTCTTTCATTTTCTTATCATAATATCTCTTAGTCAAGTATTTCTTCTCAAAATACCTCTTAAATTCCCTCCAAGTAATGCTCTTTTCTTTAATGTGTTGTACTTGCACAAGCTGATCCCACCACATAGATTCCTTTCCTTTGAGTTGATAGATGGAAATTCTACCCTCTGCATGAGAAGAATAATTGTGTAATTGAAAATACTTTCTCATGCCCAACAACCATGTTTCTGCATCTTCATCCTTCTTGTGCTCACCGTCAAATGTAGGAGGTTTGATTTTGTTCATTTCTCCTCGTAGTTCATCCACCCCAGACCTCTTATGCTGTCTGACAGGGGATGGACTTGTGTTGCTACCTGCTCTTTTATTGGAATGCTTTGGGGAGTGATGGTGGTGTTTGCTAACATTTCCTTATTTCTTTTTCTCATCCGAAGGTTTGCGACTTCCAGATTTGCTTGAGTCACTTTCTTTTTTCAATTTCTTTTCTATTATGTTCAGAATTTGCAATAAATTCATGTTGAAGTGATCCAGATTTATGTAGGAACACAATGAAATACAGAAATACACATAAAAACAGAGATGCAGTGGAAATAAGACTTCATTTCATTAATAACAAATGACTGAAATATGCTTACAGACAGAATGGAAATAAACTAGCTAGGGCGCTAGTAGCTTATCTCTGAGAAGAGATGTGGCCGCTACTCGCATCCATGAGAAGATGATTAAAATGAGGATCTGAAGGTCCTTTTACAATAAATAGGAATGCCAAAAGTCCTAGACATCCAAAAACCTAACCCTGGGAGATGAAG